>QMIH01000069.1:546532-565116 GCA_003987875.1 Clarias batrachus
CACACACACACACAGTACACACACATACACAAATATACATACACTACGCACACACTCTACACACACTGCACATCCTACACACACACACACACACACACACACACACAGTACACACACATACACAAATATACATACACTACGCACACACTCTACACACACTGCACATCCTACACACACACACACACACACACACACACACAGTACACACACATACACAAATATACATACACTACGCACACACTCTACACACACTGCACATCCTACACACACACACACACACACACACACACACAGTACACACACATACACAAATATACATACACTACGCACACACTCTACACACACTGCACATCCTACACACACACACACACACACACACACACACAGTACACACACATACACAAATATACATACACTACGCACACACTCTACACACACTGCACATCCTACACACACACACACACACACACACACACACAGTACACACACATACACAAATATACATACACTACGCACACACTCTACACACACTGCACATCCTACACACACACACACACACACACACACACACACACTACATAAACGATGACCGGCCCAAGCTCATGCGCCATTATGATCGCCACCAAACCCCGCCCACATTGAGTGACATCAGCAACCGGAGCTTTTTGTCGTCTTGTCATGCTCAAACAGCTCACGGGCAGATTTAATTACATCACATTCCTGTTCGGTACTTACAGATTGTTTTCCTTCAGATACTTCAGTGTCACCCACGGCAACACGAATATCACCGGCGTGCCTGCAATTAAAAGTCTATGAATATATAATATAACATAAAAAAATGATAACAAATTCCAATCCGCCTCCAAATGAACTCATCTAAAACACTATACCTGTCAGTCTCAGTGAAAAAGGCGTGGTCTCTACACCTGTCATTCCTACTGTAGCTCTCAGTTTCACACACACACACACACACACACACGGGCTCACCCCAGCCGATGCACAGGTACACGGAGAAGTAGTTTCTCTCAGAGAAGACGGTTATGGCCAGGAGGCTGTGCAGGTACAGCCCCTCCACCAGCAGCCAGTAATTATTGGCGATCACGCTGTACTGCATCATCACCATGGCGACCCGGCAGGCTGCTGTTACCTGCCGTCATTGCAACAATTTCTTTCTTAACACACTTTGTGCAACAACATCGTACATCTTAATACACACTAGGGTAAAGTAGTAACAGCCATAGAAGAAATATTAATAGTGTGTGTGTGTGTGTGTGTGTGTGTGTGTGTGCCAGTGCATATGCCCGCACCTTGATGTCGAAACTCTGATCAAGCTTGTGGTATCGTCCTCTCTGCGCGGTGATGATCAGATCCATCAGCGCATCTTTCACCAAGATGGACACGGCGCGCAGGATGAACGAGCCGAACAGATTCATGTGGATGTTGTTCCTCATGCAGTGTAACTTCCTGTCGAGTGGCATCATGGGAAAATCCACACAGTGAAAACACACAAGAACGAACACAAGACAAGCCCAGATGATTGGCGGTTCACTGCCACCGGTCACACTTACTTTACAAGCGGTTTATAGTTGTGAGATAACGTGAAACGTTTTCGCCCGTCCTCACTTATGCTACAGCAGCTATGAGGGACGGGAATCATCAGTCACCTCGCCATTTGATCAATACTGTGATTCTAAGTATCTCAATTTGATATTACATTTCCCCAGATTTTGTCTCTTTTTTTTAAACCTTTAAATAAGCGTAATGTTTTAAAGTTGAAATGTTTTATTAAGAAAAGTATTAAATGTAGCTCATTTCCTACAACATCAATTTTCTCGCTTAAAGACCAACCGCAGCATTTAAACACTACAAACTTCAAGTACGAGAGTGAAACTAAACACAAAGCTACATGGTTACTGAGCAGTGCGTATCTCTGTCATCTGTCAACTATTATTTTTATTATTATTATTTTCTAAACAAACCTAGCAAATAATTCACTCCGACCACACGGGATGGAAAATGTGAACTAGTTCAGAGAGCGCCACCTGTAGGATGATAAAGAAACGATGACGTTTTACCGCCTCAAACTCCAGAGTGAGTGCGCCGGTTGAGTGGCTGCAAGCACATGGGTACGCGGGGCTTCTAACGCGGTTTTCGACTAATTAGCGCACATAGTGAGTGTTGTGAGACTGGTGTAAGAGTGAGTAATCAGTGGGTTTGCGACTATGCAGATCAGGGGCTTTTAATGAGCGCAATGTTTGGTAACATAACGCCATAAAAATGTGTTTCTGTCGCGCCACTCAGAAGCTTCTGCACTCGGGACAGAGTCGTTTATATCTGAGGCTGATCACCGGTCACGGCCAATCACACTTCAAACCAGACAATTCTGCTCACTGGGAGCGTAAACTCCTCTGTCCTCAGGACATCAGATATCTTAAAGCATTACAGCGTCCTGACACTGGAGACTCCTTCCATACATGGACAGGAACCATATCAAAGATTATACATCACTTTAAATCCATGTGTGTGATGAATCTGTTGTACATGTCCGTGTGAATGAGCTGTTTCTATAGAAACAGTGTTAGCAATACAATTTGGTGTGTGTGTGTGTGTGTGTGTGTGTGGTGCGCATCTTCACCTGAATGCGGCGAGGATTCCAAGCGCAAGAACCAAAGCTGCCAGAGAGAGCGAGTAACCCACTGTATACATGATCCGGAATTTACTTATGATCTGCCAATACTCTTCCTATACACACACACACCCACACACACACACCCACCCACACACACACACACACACACAGTGAGACAATAAAGAAAAAAAAAATACTTTTAAAAATATCATTCAATCAGCCAGGATGTATTTGGTTCCCTAAGTGTCTCCAGCTGCTCAAAATATGTCCTGAATTAATCTAAAGCCACGCCCACTTTTTTAGTGACATCATACTGGTATCCCTACGCAGTTTATGAAGCTTACTCTAGTCTTTAAATGGGAACGAAAAGAATGCAAAAGTATTAGCCACAGACCTGATGCCCTTTTTTTTTTCTTAGCGTGGTAATATAACTCCGCCCACCACAGAAAAGCTCCGCCTTCAAAGTATTTTTTATCTACTCTTTCTTGCATCTCCAACCTTAAACTAAATGTCCATAAATGTATTTTAATTAATTATTGTTAATATTTTGAGAAATTCCACATCATCTCACCCGCCGTTCATCGTTCTCGTCGCACTCTGTGGTGTTTTTACTGCTGGCCCAGTGACCGTCCGTGCCGCACACACGATACACTCGACCATGCTTAACTGCACACACACACACACACACACACACACACACACACACTTCCATCAGTTGACAACTCACAAAAGGAAATTCATTTCGATCGACTGTTCAGATTATGTAAGTGGAAAACATTTTGATTTGTTCCGTTTGTAATTTTATATTATTACTCTGTCCATCATCGTTGCAGATCTGTGGCGTGTTTCTCACCGTTGCGATGCCAAGGCAGATACCACGGGCAGGAGACGTTAATGATGGATCCGGGTGAGCCATCGGGCCAACATGTGTATTGATCAAAGGTCCTGTTACACACCAAACCTAATAATAATAATAATAATAATAATAATCAAAGGTTAATTCATTTGTGTGTGTTTGCGTGTGTGTGTGTGTGTGTGCATGTGGGTGTCAGTAAACACATGGGATTCTTACCTGTAGCAGGTGGGCTGCTGTTGAAATTCTGAATACACTCGTTCCGGTAGACGGTCCATTTCTCCTGCAATATCTTCAGAGCCAGACAGACCTGCGGGGGAAAACACCGAACACTGAACTGTTACGCAGCACGTATATATTTAAATAAATATATTTTATAGACATGCTGTTTTTATCTTAAATAAATAATAAACAAACAAACAAACAAACAAACAAACAAACAAACAAACAAACAAATAAATATTAACATTCTAATACTGGAGGAGATAAAGGTCATTTCCAAACGCTGTTATGATTTGGATTGCTTTCTTGAAAATAATAATGATATAATTGTTACTTGTAATAAATATTTTTGTTACTATAACAACATCAATAGGAATAAAAACGTTTAAAGGTCCTCCATTTGATTGTGTCCTTCTACAATACTTTAATACTTTCATGCCACAAAAGAGTTTTCTGTTTTCTTTCTGTTTCATTCCTCTTCCAAACACACCGTTTCAGTGTTTATGCAAAAGAGCTACACTACCAGTTAAAAGTTTGTACACCCCTTCTAACTCCATGGCCGTCCCTGATGTTTCTTTCCTTCTAAACGATAACGCAATACTGAAGACGTTTATCCAGAACACACAATAATCTCCTCTGAACAGTTGATATTGAGATGTATATCTGCTACTTCTGCTCTGTAAAGCTTCATAACGGCTCTAATCTGAGGTGCTGGTTGTTAATTGGTGATTTCTGAGGCTGGTGACTCTAAATGAACTTCTCCTCTGCAGCAGAGCTACTGTATGTTTTGGTCTTGCTTTCCTGGGAAGGTCTTCACGAGAGACACTTTCATCATGGAGCTTAAGTGGTGTCACTTAATTACCCTACCCAATCTTTTGCGAGACACACACATACACACTTTCATTTTCATTACAGGCAATTTGGGTCACCAATTAGCCTTATCTGTGGGAGGAAACTGGAGTAGCCGGAGGAAAGCCACAAACACGGAGAGAACATGCAGACTCCATGCACACAGACCCCAAATCGAACCCGACCCTGAAGGTGCAAGGAGTGCTAACAGTGCTAGCCGCTAAGCCACTTATGTGGCTATATGTATTTATGGGGGAAATGATTTTCTAGGTTAAACCCTCAGCCAAAGGACTAAAAGCAAGGAATTCTTTTTTCACTGAATTTTTATTTGTGTGTACACACACACTGGAGGCCCAGCTAAACGACTAAAATCTTTTGCATAATATGTGCATTTTAAATGAATGGAATTTAATACAAATAAATTGCTAGCCTTTTTTCACTGCAGTGAAGGACACAAACGTTTTCCATTTTAAGAAACGAAATGCATGCTTTCATCACTGCAAGCGCTTGATGACACAAGGACACAGTCAGTTGTATTGGATCGAGATTCAGGGTTAATTTGATGTGAATATGAAGTGGGAGCTCGCCAAAGCTGCGGTAATGACTCAATCAATTATCACAGAGACAATCTCACGTCTGCATTCCACACCACATACATCACATGAGTAGCTTTATTTATGGCTCGTCTTCATCCTCATCCTCTTCATCATCTTCTTGTTTCTTGCACATCCGCTCATAATATATTGATCCTTGATAAACATGCAACTAAACTCTCACCCCCCACCCCCACCCCGCCCCTTTCCTGGTTCTCTGTCTTTTATTTGTCAACTGTTTCTCATAAGATTTCAAACATCTGAGAGAATAAAATACTAGTTTAATCAAATGCAGGAATGTTTTTTTGTTTTTTTTCCAATGATCTAAAATTACAACAGTATAAAATATTTCCCTTGGGCTTTTTTCCTCATTGGATCATTCAATTTGCAAGCTATGGACACACGTTTTGCACTGAATGTCCCGTCTGCCATGACCTACAGGCTTGGGACTGGCACAGAGAATGTCCTGCAGTTGCTGGATATTCTACATGGGCATAGGAATAAGTGCAAGGGCCTAACACTGAAAACATGGCAATGGCAGGGGCTCGAACCCCTAACCCTCAGCCAACCTGAGCCCCGACCACCTGAGCCACCCCGGTTCCACACCAGTAATGAATGACTGAATGAATGCACGCTTACTTTCTGTCTACCCAATCACACGCATCACAGCACATTGAATCTGAAAGAATTTCAGACGAAGGTTTATTTTTATTCCTTACAATGCTAACAATGGCGTTTCTGTTTGGTCATTATTGTTCCTGCTGATCGACGTTTGGTTCTGCGGAACAGTGTGACAGTCATGTGCTTTATCTATTTCTGTTTATCTCTTTAACCATCTGCCTGAATGTGCAGGAATGTCTCAGTGAAGGAGATCTAGAACAGGTAATGGGGGAAGAAAATCTGACATTTCTACATTCCTGTGTGTGTGTGTGTCTGTTTGTGCGCGTGCTCGTTACACTTCATTAATTTTCAAGTAGATGTGAATGACTTTGAATGACTAGTGTTCATCAGTGGTGTTCGTGTATCTGTGCAGGTATTTAATGCTTTGCAAACCCCTAAAGAGTTCCAGGTCCTCACAATGATAGGACCGTGTCCAATGTCCTCATAAGTGTTACTTTTCAATGCCACTTTTCCAAAAAACAAAAAAATTCCTGCTTATTAATGAGATTATGTCAGTGGAAGTTCAACATGAAGACCTTGTATGAATCTACAGTAAGTTTGTGTGTGCCTGTTATGTTTCAAATAATCACAACTAAGTATGAGTGTGTATGAGTGTGTGTGTGTGTGTGTGTGTGTGTGTGGTGTGTGTGTGTGTGTGTGTCCTCAAATTGTTCTCAAGTGAGGACTGTACATCGGGGATAAATGGTTAGGAGTGTGTTTTTCTGTTTTGTGGTTCTCCAGAGGTCCCCAGAAGAACAATGTAGAGATCATTTAACAAAACTAGCTCTCAAAGCCAAACGATTTCACCCTTTGTACCTGCAGATTTATAAACAATTTCTATTGTGTGAAGCTCATGACTTCTATTTTAAGTTTTATAAAGGTGTGTAAACACACACACACGTCCACAATGGGCCTCATTAATCAATCTGGGTTTAGCATGAAGTGTGTAAATGTTCTCCTACCCCACACACAGAACAAACAATTAAAAAACAAAAGTACTATTGCTTTGCTCTTCTATGTGTACTGTATGTGGATAAACGTTAAATCAGTTACCAAGCGCGTTCACGACACAACAATGGTTTACATTTAGCCACACCCATGATACTTCCTTATTGCTTACTTGAAGTTCATGGTTTTGTTTATATCAGTGTTAATGCAGTAAGGAGTGTTAGCGTTTGATACTGCGATGCACATGACTTTCTGTAAACACTCAAAATCTCTGTGTGTGTGTGTGTGTGTGTGTGTGTGTGTGGTCTTACCTGTGTGTGTGAGGAGAATATCAAGAGAAGCAGGAGCAGGAGCAGCCGCAGGGACATCCCTCAGCCTGAGAATCAATTCATCACCCTGCCACCCTCAACATAGCACCTGCGCAAATAGAAAGCACAGAAGGTTAACTGGGAAAATGTAACTGATTACGTGCCAGTATTTTTTCTAATTATCCCTGTTGTATAACATCAATATCATTCCTGCGCAAGTTCCCCAGCACACTGTGAAGTATAACATTTGTTCTGTTTATAATTACGTTCAATGCTAAACATTAAAATCTACGTCATCACTAACATTCTAGCTTCTCCCCATCAGACTCGCTAATGCTGTTGCCACTCAAAACACCAACAATGACCAACTACACCATTTATGACAGAATATCTTTGAAATGATGTTGGGATAATGCTGAATGAACGGCCTCCACAAAAAAACAACCTTGAAACGTTTATATAAACATGGGACCTGAAACATGGGAACCTAAGGTTCATGTATTTAATTCAATTGAATTCAATTCACTTTTATTTGTATAGTGCTTTACACAATCAAACGTATTATTTACGTTTGTAGGAAATGTGATTTGATGTGATTTTTATGCCCAGCTGCCAGTCTGTCTGGTCCAATCTCACAGAAAAAAAAGCCAATGACTGAATAATTGTCAATGCTGTATATGATACCCGGGCACCAGAACACACAGCGCACCACAGGCCAGGAAGCCAGGAGAAAAAGAGACCAAGGATGCTAACCCAGTCTCCCAATCTGATCAAGTGCCCATGGGATGCACCAGACAAACAAATCCACAGAGGCCCGACCTCACAACCCAAAGCATCCAAAGGATCAGACACCACAGCGCACAACCACGAGGAACCCAGAGGAAACCCAAGACACAGGTGGTTTTAAGGTTAAACGTATGTTAATTTATTATCAGCTGTAATTTTCATATTAACTAACTTTGATTCATCCAAATAACATTGCAACAATGATTTGATGAGCTATTCAGGGTCTCACATTTTTCCATTGTTGAGCCTAATTTTTCAACCAAAAAAAAGTAAATGCAAAAAAGAAGTATAAAAAAGAAGTATGTTTGAATTCTTTAAATTTTTAGCTTTAACACTGAATGTTCCATAAAAATCTGTATAAATATGTCAGAGCTGCTTCCAACCTACTGTATAAAGGTTCTTCAGTCCCTGCACCTGTACTGTATGAGCCATGAGCAAGGTCTTTGACCTTAAGTCCTCAGATGGGTTTCAGCCAAGCCATTTGCCTTCAGCATGACTATGTGCTGAATATACCCTGAGGATGGATGCGTTTTTAGCATTTCCTCTCAGAATATCTTGTATTATTTAATTTGCATAAAAACAGCTCTCGAATTGGAGGGGAGAATGCGAGATAATGACCCATTAGTCCCTATACACCTACAGCATTAAAAGACTGTTCTTTATTCTCCGCACACCTCCACGCCACATCACAGCACGGGGCTTATAAAACCACACGCGTCTATACAACAACAGCAATGTCTCGTCCCTGCATATCAAGCGCACAGAGAGAGGAAAATTAGTGCTATTGTGAATGAAACATGGGTTCGTATAACATGCTGTACATATAATCTTCATGATTATCCTCATTTTTATATTCATGCAATCCTGGATAGGACGGTAAACAGGAAGTGTGTGAGGGGGCAGACACAAGAGTGGGGACCTCTGAGGATTGAGGGAGATTTTCCATGTTGACATGAACACAGACACACAAATACACACACACATAAGGTCGAGTAGTGTAAAGATTTTTTTTTTTTTAAAGAGTACAAAATATTGGATCGAGTACAATTAATAATGCAAACATTCATGTGGTTATATCTTAATTACCCAAGAATAAAAAAACACAAAGAACCAGACCATCCTCTATTCCATCCTGTTACATCTCTGATTTTACATTTTTCTTACAAATTTATTTCTATAAATGACAAATCAATTAGAGTTCTGGATTCTGACTGGTCAGCAGGTGTTGATTAATTCTCTATAGCAGCAGCTGCAAATGAATTCATTAATGAATTGAATCAATAAACGGTGACACACTAGTGTGGAGATGTTATCGGACGCTTAAGGAAGGAGTCTCCAGTGTCAACACTTTGTAACTTTGTGCTTTGTGAAAGCATTTTAGTCTGCTCACACTCCAGTCCAGTAGGTGGCAGTATTGCACGAACATAATATCGCAACTCAAAAAAAGGAAAAAGGGAAAAAAAAAGAATTTCTGTTGAATGAAGGTGTAAAAGCAATTGACTTTTAGCACAGTACGGTAATAAGACTTTTAGCCGCAGTAAAACATTTGAACGATGCAAACATTTGTAGAGAAGGCTGTACGTCCGTTTATAATGATCCTGGCCGAGGTGGCTCGGAGCCCACTGCAGTCATTCCCAGAGAATGGAACGCCTGATCCTTGAACATCAACGGATAACTTGTCAGCAAAATGTGGAGGTTTGCATCTGTCTGTGTAAACCGTACACACAATGATTCACCAACACCACTTGCACATTACAGTTACTCAACTGGGAGTTATTGCCACATCCCCCATACAGTCCCGACATCGCTCCAAGATATTTGCATATGTTTGGGCCATTAAAGGGGTTCTGAAGACATGAAGCAGGAAGTCCCATCATGGCTCCAGCGTAATAAGAAAACTTTCTACCTTGATGGTGTCCAAGCACTAGTGAAACACTGGGATAAGTGCATTAGTGAAGCAGGTGATTATATAGACAAATAAAGGGAGTGTTTGCTTTTAGAACTGTGTTCTGTTATTCTGCAAAACAGAAAATCACGGTTTGACTTGAATGCCACTTGTACTTTATAAATAAATAAATTGCAGCATTAATTCAATCACACAGCTCTCTAGCAATAGGGTAAGTAAGGAAGTAAGTGAATAATAAGTACTAGTTTATTGACACACACAGGAGCAGAAATTTATTAGTCAAATATACAGTAAGTCCTCTCAGCAAACATTTTGAAAATACAGTTTACAAAAATAATTCATACAAATATCAAAATAATACAAAAACACTCGATAAACACACGGAAAGTACAACAACAACAACAGAAGTGCTTGGACCCGGTGGTTGCTGGACTTCATGTTTATGTCTGAACTCTTAGTGCTCCTCTGTTATACACCTTCTAGTGACCCTTTGAAACGGCATTGCTCTCGAAGTCGGAGAACGGAACGGAATCTGAAACGTTTCTGCAAAAAACACCTTGAGCGTGGAAACATTTTTTGGCTAAAACGTTTCAAATTCCATTCTGTTCCATGTCACAGGACCGAACTGGTTCACATCTCTCCGGAGAGTGAGAGACTCCAGATAGCATTGAAGCAAGCATATTTCCATGATGGTCCATCAGACAGCTGCAAGCAAGTCTGCTTCGTCATGGGAAATTTTTTCCCAACATAGGTGAAAATATTGTATACTATGTATAGTGTGTGCATGCATATGTGTGTGTTTGAGAGCGTGAGAGTGAGAAAGAGTAAGAGATTCAGAACCAGCCTCTATAGCAATGCTCACCTGGTGAAAGCATGTGCTTCTCACATCGCTAATTGATCTGAAAGCGAGCATCCTGAAGAGTGTGTGCGTGTGTGGAAGCAAATTATCTGCTGTGTTGCAGTAATTATGCTGTGTCTGAACCACTGCCACTACATCTCTCTCTCTCTCTCTCTCTCTTTCTTACATACACACATACACATACAGAAAACCAGCAGTGACTCAAACAGTGCCAAGCAACTGAAACTCCCACAGGTAATGCAATCGATAATGAACATCACGCTCTCGATTTCACTTTACTAACACACTGTTACGCTGTTCGCTTGGAGAACACACACTCCAGCGCAATTCCCACTGCAGGGAGACAGACGAGAGAGAGACAAACAGACTACAAAAATGATGAGAAGGATGCTCATGTGCTTATTTCAGTGTTCACTATTTTATATACTCATATCAAATTATTTCATTCATTTAGTTACTCGAATTAACATATTATTGCAATCCAGTGGCAAATGTGTCAGTTGCACTCGCTGAATGTCCACTGGAACCACTGCTGTCGCCTTGGATCGCCATCCACGTACGTACCGCCCCTTTTAAAACATTTGCACCATTCTAATGTTTTACTGCGGCTAAGAGTCTCATCACCGTACTTCATTCGCCAAGAAAGTCGGACCGGTTTGACTTGAACACTCAATCCTCCTACAAGAATCTTCAATTCGTAATGTAAAATAAAACACACAACACCAGAAATGTTAGCATGCTGAAACTCCATGGTGGTAGTGACCGGAGTGAACTTTAGGAATGAACTCTGAATGAATGAAGTTCTCGTTACTGAAATTCCTACAGTAATTCACAATTCTGAGCGTATTATCGCTAATGAAAAGCGGCACAAAGATGAGGTTCGCTCAGCACGGCTAAGACGTATTAGCGTCTACGTGTTCCTAGCTGTGTGACGTGTATGCTTCATTTTAACGCCGTTATAAATACTCTCATTAAAAGCGCATTAGCAGTCTGAGTATGTGATTAAGCGGCCTGAGCTTGTGAAATAACACTAATGCTTAACACACTTCACTGACCTCTGATGCTGGCTGCGTTCATGACTGGAATCAATCAGGTCTGTTAGCTGTTTCAGTCGTGGTAAAATTCTGTCTGAAATATAATATAGGGAAAATGTTGGAAGATGAAATGGCACAGCTGGCACATTTTCTCTTCATAATGTTGAAAGGAATGAAAAAAAGGTTTAATGCAGCCGCTAAAAAAAGTGGTTAAAAGTACTTCAATATCTGTAACAGTTTACAGATTCTTTCAAAGTTTAGAAAGTGGTAATATTGCCAGTCATTAGTTTTTAATTAAATTGTCATATTTCCTGATTTTCTGATGAATTAGCTCTCCTCAAGGTGCAAAACAACTCCGCTTAGCTCCATCCCTTAGACTTGAAATGTTCCATATTGCAGTATGTTGTAACGTTATATAATATGGAGCATTTAAAGATACTAGAAACTATAATGCAGAAACTGAAATACATCTCAGATAACACATTATTTACACCTCAAACTCTCTCCATTTCACTTCTCCACTGAACATGGCATTTCAGTGTTTACATAAATGAGCTACTGCTGAACCACGCCCCTTCAAAGAATGCTAAGCGATGAGCCTGGTGACGAGAAACTTCTTACATTAAGCTTATTTACATTAAGGTCGCATTAAGCTTATTGGCTTGTTTATGCCTGGCCAATAGACCAATACAAAAAGTGGAAACTGAAGACCCATGTGAATATATACAGTATATATATATATATATAACACTTTTTGAGTGATTAGATTTATTCATAGATAAAATATTATTGAGCCCAAAGTGAACACTGAATAGTACTGAATGTTGCTTTCCCACCTTTTACGCACTTGACATCCCAAGCTTCTCACCCTTATGTCAGTGATGGTCTGAGGATCATTTTGGTACAGTGTTTGATTATTTATTACGACTACACTGAAGGTGGCACAGTGGCTTAATGGTTGGTATTGTTGCCACGCACCACCAGGGTCTGGGTTCGATTCCCACCTCTGTGTGCATGGAGTTTGCATGTTTGTTGGGTTTCCTCTGGGTAGTCTGATTTTCTCCCACAGTCCAAACACATGCAGATTAGGCTAATTGGCATTCCCGAAATTACCCATAGTGTGTAAATGAGTGTGTTCTGGTGTCCTAAGTCCCCCCTCCCGACTCATGTATAGATAATGAGTGAGTTATTAGTAAATTGAGTGGGAGCTTGTGTGGCTGCCCCTTTCTCATATCTTACGTCAAATTCCATTATTAATATTTAGGAGTGATACCTGGTTAATATATTTTTTTTTCTAAAGCAATCATGTGCGAACCTGGACAAACATTGTATTGAGTGCAATTTATTGGTGGCTTATTTTTAATCTAGTTTTAAATTCTGGACTGGAGTGTTCATCATTGGACATAATAAGCCAATTTTTTCCCCTTTCATGTAAAATCTGTACTTAACCCTGCAATACAGTTCGGGCTCTGACTGAATCGGGGATGAAAGGAAAATAAAGTGGAAAAAAAAAACGATGGCTGAGTAAGCGACGACGCTCAACGCTCGTCGCAAGAAGATGGATTTTATTGAGGAGAGGTTCTCGTTTTCATCAATGGGGTCAGCGCTCGTAGAGACTGTCACCATCCAGAGGTGCCTCTGGAATAATAATTAGCAAAACACGAATAGACAAGAAACGGATCCTTGTGTTTATTGTCTTCTTCATTAACTAATTAGATTAGCTTAGTTCAGATTAGATTAGATTAAATGTTATTGTCTTTGTGCAAAGTGTGTACAAAGCCAACAAAGAGGAATAAAAACAATAACCGATACTGTTCTAGATTTATTTTGGAAATTTTTTTGATTATGCGTTAAGACTAAGAAGTGAATATTCAACATTACGCGGTAGCTCTACATCTGTCTCAGAAACAAGGCTCTCAGATAGCAGCACTCTCATGAGTTCAGCTCTGTTATCATTACCTAGTCTTCTTCTTTGAACTTGCTCTCAAGCACTATTAGCACATCATACTATTGCTGTAAGTGGCTTGTAGTATTAGCATGCTTCATTAAGTAACCAGCTCATGTTTCAGCGTTTCAAAGGTTAGAAATTAATACTGATGCTGGAGCGCGATGTGAGCGGTGAGGCATTACTCATGACCTCGCAGATTAAACAGAAAAATCACAAGCAACTGTAAACTAAAAATTGCTTGGAGAAAAAGACATTAAAATTAAAATCAGAACCCTTTCTCATATCGGGACATTTTCTTTAAAGGGAAACAGAATATTACAATTTGGGCATTTGGCTTTGAATTGTGAAAATACTATATAGTGCATAGTGTATAGTGCATAGAGTACATGTACTATATACTGTCTTAGGCATCCTTTGTTGTTTTATCCTTTTCAGCAGTTTCAGGATCAGTAGCTCTTCTATTGAATGCACTGACCAGACTTCACTTCCCGTATGCACCAGTACGTCTTGGCGATCCATGATCCTGTCGGCAATTCACTGGTTTCCCTTTCGTGATCAATTTAGGCATGTCCATCCCACAAGGCCTGCAGTTTTTACGTTGCTCTGAACCAATCATGACAATTTGGTTGTTGAAGTCACTCGAATCCTTGCATTCACTTTTTTTGCTTCCAACATATCAACCTCAGGAAAAAAAGTTTCACTTCCTGCTTAATGTACTCCACCCACTTTCACAAGACACTGTAATTAGATATTGTAACCATAGCTACAGTGAAAAGGTCTAAATTGTGATCAATGAAATGGGTTGGAGCGATTGTGACATAACGTTGCTGAGCCTAGACCTCACGAGACCCACCATGCGGGAATCGAACCTGGACCCTGGTGGTGCAAGGTGACATTTCTAACCACTAAACCAGGCGGTGTATATGCAACTTAAATATTGCACACAACAAGTAACACTGTGTTGAGTAACACTGGATTGAAAGTCAAATTGTGGTGTTTTATCAGTCAAAAGGAAAACAAAAAGAGCTTGATGATTTGCTACATTAAAACAGTTAAAGCTGAATTTGAAAATTAGACATAACATATCAAACTAAATATCCATAAATGGTTTGTCATTTGGGTGGTTAATGGTTAGTACCAGTCAGAATAAATCCATTCATTTTCTCAGAGCACAATAACTCCTGTTCGCTACAGCATGTATGATTGTTTATATTTTTGGCCCTTTTGGAAGAAAAATCTAAATTGTATTTTTAATGGTGAAACAAAAAAAACATTTATGGCTTCTATTATTTTGCTGATGTCGAATCAATTTCCAAGGAAAATAGACACAAACATTAGAAACAATGTTCCTCTTGGATCGTCAGATGTGTAACAATACGGAAATTGACCTCTTCAGGGGGAAAGAAAAATTTAAATAAAAACATAAGAGTGACAAATGAGCATGTTTATCTCTCTATGATGTGTTTATATTTATGGACTTTAAGACAGGAGGAGACACAGGAGATATGTTTAGCCGAGTTTGATTGCTGCGCAATCGAGCATCCATCTTACTAAAAGCATTATTCTCATTATTGATTAGAAATGTCCAAATTTCTTCCAAATTAAATATCTAAGTCCAGTAATGAAATCTGCTTTATTTAATAGGTCATCAAACACTAATGCGACATTTATCTGGTACTTTGTTTCATTTAAATACATCTACATATCCTGTTTACACGTTGTTTGCTCTTTTCATTGTTTTAATGCTATAGATTTAAAAATGATTAGTTTCACTCCAGATAATAATAAGCAGAAATTCACCGGGATGGGAATCACCAGGGGACACCTGATACAATATTATCAAAATACCGATTCAGTTTGTATTGCGATTCTAATACGATTTCAGTTACAAAGTAACAATATTTTAATAAATTTCCTGATCCTATACTGCCATATAAGGACTAAAAAACACATAAGGGAAAAGCGAAGAAGGGAAAACTGGGGGAACTTAACACTGTGTAGAGGCAATGTACTGTAAGAATGTACAAACCTAACGATAACTAAATTAATCACGTTGTAACTGCTCACATATAATTATATTCATGTTTTATTTTTCTGTGTATCTATTCCAACGTTCCCACCAAAAAAAGTTTTATACGGTCCACATTCTACTAAACATTCGTTTATACGGTGTCTCCTAAAATCAACATAAGTAGGAAGCATTGATACTTGCAACAGTACACTTAATATATTCTAGTGTAACATATGGCAGAACAGATGTTGCCATTAATTAAATGAAATTAGCTATGTTTTTGAATATTTATCAGTTATCAGCTGTCCGCGTATCCCCCTGGGTGTTGTGCACCTTTTTTTTTTGTTTGTTTGTTTTTGGACTCTTTGACTCTGTGATACTGCTGTCAGTTCCTAGCACTCTTTGCGCTCAGGTCCTTATAAAATCAAAATCAAGTTTCTGCTTATGTGTGTTTAGTCTCTGGATTATGTTTCTACTTGATGCTAACTTATTTGTGTTTGTTGGTGGCAGGGGTGTCATGTATTGGCCTGTACAGTAATAATGCCTATATGGTGCCTGATTTTGTTGACACACCCTAGGTAGATCATATTATTATACATTTGGAGTTCCAAATCCCTAGGAAAATGATGGCGTATTTTTGATTGTATTTATTTATTTATTTTACAATGTATATCTTATCATGTGTTTTGATGTACCAGTGTATAAAATATGATGTTGAATAAACGCTCTAATACTGTATGTAAACATCCGGGCCTCACAATTACTTTAAAACCAACACATGTTAATATTTTTTTCCCTGAGCCCGATCAGGCAGTAAAAGAGTTTTTTTTTTTTTTTTACACTTGCACTTGTCAGTTATTCATTTCACACGAGCAGGCTAATGAGGCAGAACTTACAGATGATAAACGACAAGGAGAAACAGATCTGGGAAATGAAGTGATGGGGCAAATAAACCGACAGGGTGTTTAGGAGCTAATGAGCTGATTAGGCTGAACATGGTCGGGTGATTGTTTAGTCTTGTCATCATCTCCACTTGAGAAAGATATGATGTTTCCAGGGATGTTGAAATCTCATCTGGAAGAAATAAACTCATGATAAAACTGCTAAACCTAAACTTAGAACTGTTTTCGTCATTTCAGAGTTTTAATGCTTATTACTGTCTGTCAATAAAATGGAAGGATTTACAGATCATTGGCTTTGTGCGGTTCCTATATATCAATGCTTAACAATGCATTTGTGTAAATTACCGTAAACAGTGGGGTCTAGTGAAGCCATGAATCACACAAGTGAGAAGGAGAGAGAGAGAGAGAGAGAGAGAGAGAGAGACAGAGATGTCAAACTGAGAAGAGAAAAACACAAACATACAGTCGAGAGACAGTGATGCAAACTTTCAAAACAAAGTTAAACAGCCATAAATCAGCACTGTGTGTGTATGTTTGTCTGTGTATGGGCACACAGCTGGACTGTGTTCTGCCTACAGCAAAGGTTTTCACGCTACCATCTGCACTGCTGCGTAGTGCCGCATGAAAATAAAATCGCATTTTGAAAAATGTGATGTCAGACATGAAAGGCTTGCACTGGTGTAATAAAATCCTTGGATCTGGATGAACAATATCAGAAATCCGAAATAATCAAATTTGAAACTGTTGCATTAGCTGGGTGGGTTGTAGAATGGTGTGCAGCTGAAAGTCATAAAAAAAACATCTCCGCGCACCTCCATCTTTGTCTCTTGTCATATGTCCCTGCTTTTTCTTGAAGAATTTCAGGAATGTCCTGCTTAAACCTTCTGTTCCTGAGTCCCCTCCCCATCAACCCCCAATCATGTAGCCAGGCGCACCCTACTGTTATAAACTTTTATTCACATACTGTACATGCATGCACACGAGCACCACCACACACACAAGACAGTGAAGGTCAGCAGAGGTTTATGGTCTCACACACAGCAACTACACAACAGAGAACGCAGGCTTAACATCTGGCAGCAAACAAGGATGACACATAACCATATGGGCTGGAAAACACGAATACACACACACACACACACATTCTTCTTATTCCACAAGTCAGGATGGCATGTCATATCTGTTATCAGTGTATAGATGCATTTAACACCCCTGGAGCAAATGAGTTCATGTTCCTATGTTTGTAATATCACCTATAAATGTTCCTTACTTTATAGAGCTGCACAATTAATCACATAAAAATTTTACTCTGGTATGGACCTGTGCAATTATTTCATTGCAAAAGGCTGCAATTGATTACATGTGATATATGAATAGTGCGGAGTTTCTCAATAATTTAAGTACAGCCATGGGTAAACGTTTTTGATTTATTTAAATTTATAAATATTCACAGTCTGCTGCTCCAGTGTTTTTAGATCTTTTTGTCAGACGTTGCTATGGTATTCTTCAGTATAATTACAAGCATTTCATAAAAGACAAAAGGCTTTTATTGACAATTACATTAAGTTTATGCAAAGAGTCAATGTTGGACTCTTTCTCAAGACCTCTGTAATTCGCCCTGGCATGCTGTCAGTCAACTGCTGGGCCACATCCTCACTGATGATGGCACACACTTGCATAATCAATTAATGGACATGTGTGTTTTTGTTTGTCCATTTGTCTCTTGAGGATTGACCAGGAGTTCTCAATAGGATTAGGGTAAAATTTCTTTTGGTGTTTTGTTCCCTGAGCCACGTAGTTATCACTTTACTTATCAAAGTGCTCCATCATGCTGGAAAAGGCATTGTTCATCGCCAAACTGTTTTTGGATGGTTGGGAGAAGTTGCTCTAAGAGGATATTTTTGTACCATTCTTGTTAATTGTGAGTGAGCCCAATCCCTTACATGAATGGGTTTGGGATGCTAAACTGTTTACATGACACAGGACCCCTCACCAGCCTCTCTGTTTTGTCTAATTTTAAATACAACCATACTGTAAATTGTCCCATAAAAAAATAAATAAAATTAAAAATAAATA
>QMIH01000069.1:565148-578124 GCA_003987875.1 Clarias batrachus
ATAATAATAATAATAATAGCGGTATACACTATTAACACTATTACACTATTACTATGTATTTTAAAAAATAGTTTCCACCATAGTTCATATGAAAGAGCTTTAACTATAGAAATGGCAATGTATGATGACACATTCTGACCAATCTGATTAAAGAATTCAACAACACTGTCAGAAAAAAAACTGAAAAATAAATAAATAAATAAATAAAAGTATTAGTAGATTTGAATGTACATCAAGTATCTAATTTAACACCTTAATTGTCCAAGCCACTATCCTTACCCCACAGTCACTGGAACTACCTTATAATCACAAAGACTTTACTCTTACACTGAATTTTCTCCTCACTGTTTCTCTTCATTTGCACCTGGTAACTATGAACTTAATCAAACAATCAGAACTATGAACTCCCTTCAAACTGGAAAAAGTTTGTCAAACAAATTGTTGCTAATGGTTTTCATCTGAGGGTCATACAAGGATATACTGTAGAAACAATGTGCGTGAGGTAAAATGTCATGTCTGGATATGAGGACCATTGGGTCTGAAGAGGTTCTAATTTCACTCTAGTCACTAGGTGTATCTTAAAATCACAAATTTGCCCTCACAGTCACAAGTTATGTCTTAGTATCCAAAATTAATTTTCACCTCACATTCATTAGCTGTATCTAAGAATAAAAAAAAAAATTCAGCGCACATGTTGTTGTATCTTAAATTTATGACATTTACCTCACAGTCACAGGTTATATCTTGTTAGCATCACAATTTTAACCACACAGTGAATATAGCATGTTCAAATTCCAAAGTTTACCTGACAATAACTAGCTAGCTGTCACAAACTAGCTGCAAGAAGCTAGCTAAATACATTTATAGGCAGATATTTCACTGTAAATCACAGTTTGTTCGTTTTTTTTCCTCAGACCTGCCTTCCTCATATATTCTACTCGTAATTCACAATCAAAACTTTTATCTCACAGTTACTAATTACTAGTTTTATTCACTTTTTTTATAGATCTCATTGTTTTAGACTTTGTTTAGCTGCAGCTTAGACGCAATAAATCTACATCACACATTCACCTGTTTTACCTGAGAGACACAAATTTTACCTCACACATTGAATTTTTACATTCAATTGATGTACTTTACACAAGCACTGCTTAAGGATCACTAAGGAACTCTATTTTTACCTCACAATAACTAGTTTCACCTCTCAAATTTATTAGCTGTAACGCAGTTGCTAGTTTTAGCTCAGAATAGTGTTTTAAGTGACTGGTTATAAAGCTACACTAATGTGTGTACACACACACAACCCCACCTATACACAAATGTGTGTTTAGTTGCTATCTCTGGACCAATTTTCAAGAGCGATAAATCATTAAACGTGTGAACCTGTTTCATTTGTTCTTATACAATTGCCATGGTGCTGTTTCTTTTTTTTTCCATCCCTCCTACTACTTTAACAGTAATGACTTCGAGATAGTATTGGATGTGACAAAGAGAGAGCGAGAGAAAGAGAGAGAATGACTGTTAGCCTCAGGAAAAGGTATGTGTACAAGAACACTAACGCATTTATTCTAAATAAAATTACCTCTTAATTTCTTTCAAATTTCATTGCAGTAAGTGGGTTATGTGAAGAATTTACAGAGAACACTTCACCTCCAACGAATCCATGTCTATTAGCCTTGAACACACTCGAGATTAAGATTTACACCCAATGAAATTTAATTACCTCTAAATTAAAGAGCTAATTAATTACCTCTATGAAAAAATCTATCATAAAATAATGCTTTATTTGTTTCTTCATATGCGAGTTTGCTAGATTAGTAGTTAATAAACTGATGTACACACTGTCACCCAAATTGATGTCACCCAAATTA
Organism: Clarias batrachus; assembly: GCA_003987875.1. Lineage (NCBI taxonomy): Eukaryota > Metazoa > Chordata > Actinopteri > Siluriformes > Clariidae > Clarias > Clarias batrachus. Next base: position 567,020 of record QMIH01000069.1, read on the forward strand.
GAGGCTTATCTTTTTTTCCTCATACAGTGTATCATACAACCTCGAAACATCAAGGGGAGATACAGATTGCCCATAAAATCATTTATAATGAAAGATAGTGTAGAGGGGTTATACGGCAGAGGGCCAATATTTATGCACTGCAGAATAATACACCAGTTTGCAATTAGTAAAAAAATATTTTCAGAATTGTTACCATCACAGTGTGTGCTCCAGAATTAAAAAAAAAAAATGACAGAGAATACGATGATTGTATAGATGAATATTGGAGTCAGAAGTCAAGGTGGAGGTTAGAATAAAAGAAAAAAATCCAAGTGAACAAGGAAATGGTTTCAGAGTAAGATCATCAGTATATCAGTCTATTGAAACTGCTGCCCAGATAAGAATGACTACACAATGTACACCATCTACCGTCTGGCCAAACAAAAAGTCGCACAATCTAAGATTTATTTGTTCAACTTACAGTACAGACCAAAAGTTTGGACACACCTTCTCATTCAGCGAGTTTTCCTTATTGTGTTCTTTCTTGTGATCTTTAGCCCAAACGCGTCTCTTCTGCTTGTTGTCTGTCCTTAGCAGTGGTTTCCTAGCAGATCTTCTAGCATGAAGGCCTGATTCACACAGTCTCCTCTTAACAGTTGTTCTAGAGATGTGTCTGCTGCTAGAACTCTGTGTGGCATTGACCTGCTCTCTGATCTGAGCTGCTGTTAACCGCCGATTTCTGAGGCTGGTGACTCGGATGAACTTCTCCTCCGCAGCAGAGGTGACTCTTGGTCTTCCTTTCCTGGGGCGGTCCGCATCTCAGCCAGTTTCTTTGTAGCGCTTGATGGTTTTTGTGACTGCACTTGGGGACACTTTCAAAGTTTTCCCAATTTTTCGGACTGACTGACCTTCATTTCTTAAAGTAATAGTGGCCACTCGTTTTTTTCTTGCCATAATACAAATTCAACCTCTTTGAATGAGAAGGTGTGTGCAAACTTTTGGTCTGTACTCTAGATTGCGATGTGGTGGTGAATTTACTCATTAAACTGATTCGTCATGCTCCCAGACCCCGTCATTCACACCCTGAGTCCTTGAATATGGCTGTGCCATCAGGGAAGAAAAGCACCATAAATGTGATAACCCAAACATTCAGTACATTTAGATCAGGGGTGTCCAAATCCAGTCCTGGAGGGCCAGTGTCCAACACAGCTTGGTGCTTCTTCTTCTCAAACACAGCTGATTTAACTAATCTGTTAATTACTAGGTTCAGTGGGTGTGTTTAGGTGTTGGTGAATTACAAACTGTGCTGGTCACTGGTCCTCCAGGACTGGATTTGGACACCCCAGATTTAGATCATCAGCGGACTGAGCAACTGAAGCAGCCCCAGGTCATCCCACTGCCTCCAGTAATGTCTGGTGTTCCTGCACATGTCCCTTTCTCTCACTTAACTCCTAAGGCTTCCTGTTTAATTAATATACGACAGCTCACTTGTGAATAGTGGAAACTACTGAGCTAGAAAAAACATAGTAAACAGATTGTTATGGTGATTATTGCCAAGACAACAGGACACAAACTGTGTCAGGTGGGTCAAAAGGTGACGACCTTAGCAATTACAAATGCATCCAATGTGCTTTAGCTGCTAGAAACTTGCATTCCTTTTGTACCTTTCAAGGTGGAGATGTCTCTATAATTATCTCTTTAGAGCTGACCCCTGAATTTCCTAAAACTTCAAACAGTCATCATCACCTAATGCTGTTCAACGAGATACGAGTTGTTGTAGTCGTTTCTGTATCCGCCATGCTGCAGAGGCTCTGACTAACCAATAACTTAAAGAGTTCTGGGTTATTGAGGCCAATGAGTGTCGTTAACAGCAAAATGAGAAACACAGTGGATGTCTAAAAGCAAATGAAGATGCTGCTGCGCTGAGGGCAACAACTTAATCCCACATCTAACACACTTCACTGGAGCTCATCAGGAGCCTCACTTAATATAGGTTCAAACCTGATTCAAAACTGGTGGACCAATATGTGAATTCAGTCCATTTTCCCCTTGGTTTGGTTTAGTTTAGATTTTTTTTGTTTGTTTTTACACTGAGAAACATCCAGGGGAACCAAAATGCTAAATTAAAAACTTAAAAAAAAATAAATAAATAAAAGTATTTACTTATGTCACATGAGAGGGACTGCTATTGTACTGAACATCAGCACAGCTGTAATATCTTTTATATTTCATCAGTTGGTTCACTCTGCCAGCAAATATCCTTTCGTGCCTGGCAGAACTAACTTATTGGTGGCCAACAGTTTAATTAACAGGTGAATTTAAAGTGTAATTAACTGGTGAAATTAATTCATAAATGAATAAACCATGGAGGTGGTGGACAAATCTCATAAGTTTCCCATGTCCAATTAACTGGTTATATCCCAAATAGAGTAAAAATGGAAAGCTAGCTATGTAAGTTGTACAATCCCTTGTTGCATATATCAAATAGTGCCGTTGTTCAGGCGTTGTCAGGACAAGTGTGGTGCAGAGTGATACAAATAGTTAAACGTCTCAGTGCTGTTATATTCTATATCAGCACTTGGGGAACGCCCCTCGTTCAATCGGTCGGGACTAACTGTTGTATAATGATCACGAAAAACTTCAGAACTTTTTTTATGTCTGTCTAGTAAAATTTTTTTCTTGCTTCACAGTCCAGTCTAACTAAGACAACATGCCACCATGTGCCCCAAGAAATTTAACAAGGACAGTAACAAGAGGAAAAGAAAGTCACTATCAGTTTGGTTTTTTAAGCAGCCGGTGCCAAGAAGGAAAATAAATTAAGGTGAAGTGAGGTTTAATGTCTATTTATTTCTTATTCTACTTCAGTTACATGTATTTTCTAAATATGTTGATGTTTTATATGCAAAGTTATGATTATAGTATTGGAAATTGGTAATATTGGTAATATTTTTGGGTGGTTAGCGCGCATTATCTGCATTTACATGATTTCCTATGGGAAAATGCAATAAGAAATTTAGATTTAAGGAGTCACCCACAAAATATCCGTGCTCAATTCAAGCAGATGGCTCTAATCTGGACTGATGAAATTTGCTTCGCAACATAAAAGCAACCCAACCCAACTAGGAAAGAAACTAAGAGGAAAACTGAGCAAGCATAGAAACTGGTCCGCTGATTAGGATGAGCGTTTGAAACTTTTAACGAGATTCAAGCAAAACAAATCATGGCTTAGTTTAGGTTTTATCATGTAAACCAATTTCTGTATTTTGACCTGCAATGGCAAAGAGTTTACTGAAGTAAAATGAATAAAGGATAAGATTATAAACAGATTGAAGTAGTTAAAAATCAAAAGGAAAAACGTTTGCTGAATGAAATTCTATAAGCACAAAAAAGAAGGTAATTTAGCGGGTCACTGATCCAGAGTCGTTGTCCGAAGGAAGCGAGAAATCAATGCACGCTCGTGTCTGAAAGAGTATTTAATTAAATTCTCAGGAGAGCCCACTGATCTGGGAGATCTCCATTAGCTATTTCCTTCACACACACATACACATACAGAGACAAAAAGGGAAAGACGTACAGTAGTTAGAGAGCTGTGGCTGGAGTAGTTTAGGTCAAATCGACAAATCTGTCGGTCTGAGGACATTTTATGCGTTGAGACCTTTTACGGGAGGAGTCTCCAGTGTCGATGTTTTGTAATCCTCTGAGGTAATGCTACAAGGTAACGCCACGAGGTAACTTCTTTCATTTTCTGTTTAAGTTTAGAGAATGTTATGCTTTTTGACGTTTATCTCTAACATCACAAGCTCCAGGGTTCCAGGAAGTGCAGACACACTGCCAGTCAAAGCCTGTCGCACATGACCTACCGCAATCAGGAAAACTAGACGAGCCAATCAGAGAACAGCGTGAAAACCATGTGACTTGATGTTAGGGTCAAGTGACTGGAGGGTCACATGAGGTCAGCTGAGTCAGGCCGATGTAGAATAATTGCTCAATAATCGGCCAGTGTTGAATATTAATGATCTATGATTAATATATACACACACACACACACACACACACACTTTCTAACTGTATGTTTCTCTGTCTCCTGTAGTCACTCCCGGTATTAACAGGTAAACTCTCTCTCTCTCTCTCTCTCTCTCTCTGTGTGTGTGTGTGTGTGTGTGTGTGTGTGTGTGTGTGTGTGTGTGTGTGTGTGTGTGTGTGTACATTATGTGTTATCTGGGACCACAGTGTGTGTCCCATTACAGAATTCCTGTATCCTGCCAAAAAGCAAGAGTAATTTATTAAACTACACTCTCACACACACACACACACACACACACACACACACACACACACACACACACACACACACACACACAAAATCATTACACAAGCCCTTCGGGGAATATCAGCATCATAAGTGTATACACGCACTAAAACAGACTCATTAAACAGGACAAAGAGGAACTTTAATGGCATACACACACACACACACACACACACACACACACACACACACACACACACACGCACACACACGCACAGCTCAATGGCTTTTAATGACATCCAAAAATGATTGCTGTAATTCAGTGTTGGAACTTTTGACAGTTGATATGCAGCACACACACACACACACACACACACACACATCTTATTTTAGAACTATTTCCACGCTTTACTACGCAGCACGTATCTCCAGTGTCTGCTCTGTTCCTGAAGAGTGGACGAGTCTAAACGAACCCGAGCCTGTCGGTCACAGAGCTGTTATCTTCACTTACCAGGAGTCTGATTTTTATGATCTCTGAGAAGATGTATGGAAGACGTTCCTCCACTGGATATTTGCTTTGTTTTGATTACTAATCCCGAAATATCTCCAGATCGCCATCATTTCCTTTCATCTACATGGGATCTGTACACCACCTGGTACTGGGAGTCTCCTGTGTCTCTTTCTTTTGGGCTCCATCACTTGTGTCAAATATCATAATGAGCTTTAGTCACATGAAGAAATTTGCAGATTAATAACAATTAATGCATTTAATTCCAGAGGAATTTCCATCTGGTACAAGCTATTTAAACTCAGTAATGATTAGGCCCTTTGTTGTGATGCTGTCTGGTAAAATGCTGTATAAGCCGAGAGAGAAGAGAGAGACTAGTAAGGGAACGAGATTTCATAGGCGCTTGAACATATGGAAATAATTTGCTTTGTAAATATTCCACAACATCAAGGCTAGTTTTCACATGCTTTGTACCCTGCCTGAGTGCAACACCCCCCAACCTCCCATCACCCCCTTCCTGGTTCCCACACTCTCCCCTTCTGTTCAGCCTCTTCACTTTAGTAATATTGTTCCATACCCGAGTACACTTGAGTTTTTATACTCCCCGACACAGCAGGTGGAGAAATATGCGCCTGCCAGGTTTCACTGGTATGGATTCGACCAGGACTTTTTCAAGTCCTCATGCTATTCAGATGTACCAGACTTTGTGTACGAGTGAACTCGATTCCCTGCCCGAGTTTCTAGAGTGAAAGCAGCCTAAGACGAAGGATATTGCTTATATGGAAGCCAGTTGCGTGTGTGTGTGTGTGTGTGTGTGTGTGTGTGTGTGTGTGTGTGTGTGTGTGTGTGTGTTAACGAGGTGGCTTCAGACTGTGTATTTGGGTTTTTGGATATGTCGGGTAGAACAAAAGTTACATACATACATAACATGTATGTATGTACATAAATGTACATAACATGTACATTTTACCACTGACAAAATATGGAAAAATGTAGATCTCTCAAAATCACTTTTTTAGACATAGAAACAACTGAAAACTACTAGAAAAAAATGTGATTGTGTGCATTTGTGTTATTTCTCTGCCTATGTGAACCATTTTTTTTATTTTTTATTTTTTTTAGCTCAGTCATGTTTGTACATTTGGTTAACATTCATTTCATCATATCGCCTACAGTAGGGTGTGCTAAAAAAAAGGACATGTCACTTTATACTGCACAATCCTGAGCCCTATATGTTACTTATTTATTGAATAAACTACATAGGTTTATCTTGGTTAAAGAGTTCGGGCGACTATACGTCTTCGCTAGCAGCCCCTAAACTCTGGAATGAGCCGTCCCTGTACATCAGGAAGAGGCCCTACTCTTTATATTTATAAATCTCACCTCATGACTTCTTCATGCTCTTTGGCATTTAATACAGTGTGACAGGGTATTAGTTTTGCTGTTTTTCATTCATCTATTTTTATTTCAAATTCAAATTCTGTTTGTCACATACACAGTAAGAAATGTGGTGAAATGCTTATATGACCGCTGATGATTTAAAAAATTAAAAATAAAGTTTCCAAAGAAAGAACATAAAGTATGAAATAAGAGAAAATTATACAAATGTTGAGAAAATCTTCGAGAAAAAAGTTTAGCTGTAAAAATGTACAATATGAACAAATAAAATACAATAAAGTAGAATTTAAATGGAATTGAGATATAGAAAATATTATAAATATGTAATATAATAAGATTTAATTAATTATTAATTTATTGCTTTACTGTTTTATTTGCTTATTGTATATGATGAGGATGGATTTGTTTTATTGCCATTTATGGTTTTTATCATTTTCATTTTTATATATATATTTTTTTTTCTATTATGGCTATTTTAGGATTATACAGCATTTTGGTCATTGTTTTGTGTTAAGGTGACTTTGACTGTTTTAATGGAAAGTAAGTCCAGAGTGATCCTCACACCACCCTGTCACCCTGAGAGGTTCTTCAGGTACAATACTGCTTTGATTTTGGTGTGTGTGTGTGTGTGTGTGTGTGTGTGCGTGTGTGCGTGTGTGTGCGTGTGTGTGTGTGTGTGTGGATGGGGTTAAGGCATTCCCAATGCAACTAATATGAATATACTAAAATATGAATATAATAAACTGGAGAAAAAGCACTGAGAATGAGAAATGGATGAACCTTGTTGTTGTTGTTGTTGTTTATGGTTTGAATGAAGTCCTCTTGTGTTTGCTGTTCCTCTGCAGCACTTTGCAGAAACACTACAGGAGCTCTCGTGCGTAAATGTGTGAGTCATTAACTGACCAGAGCTCGCGCTCTCTCTCTCTCTCTCTTCCACACACACACACACACACACGCACGCACGCACACTTACCTCTGCACCTCGGAGCCACTGTGTCTCCTGTCCGCGCGACGCGCGATCGTTCATCGTCCTGCTCCGCGCGCGCACCCGGACACACAAACAACCACCGCGTCCGTAATCCAAAAAAAAAAAAAAAAAAAAGTTCTAAAAACAATAAACACAAAGTCGTTGAATCAAAGTTTATTGTTCCAGTTCTGTCTCCTTTTTATTATTATTATTGTTGTTATTATTAGTTAAGCGTGCGCTCCTGTCCAGATCCTCTCGTGCGCCTTTTGGGTACGCTGTGCGCGCTGTGGAGAAAGTGAAACGCGCGAGAGGGCATCTACACCAGCGGAACTCTTTCACTATGCCCCGCCCCCTCAGGATGACATCACGAGAGAGAGAGAGAAAGAGAGAGAGAGAGAGAGAGAGAGAGAGAGAGCGCGCGCGCACAACGCAGAAGTCTTCCGTTTCCGAATCGACTGGATCAAAGGTTCAGACGTCCAACAGACTCTGTCATGTGCAGAGAGAGAGAGAGAGAGAGAGTAAATACGCTCGAGATAAACAGAGACAAACTTGACAAACGGTGAGGAAGACAGAGTGGCAGGTGAGAGATAGAGCCTTGAGTCTTTCAGCTGCTCCCATCAAGGTGTAGCCACAGTGGAACGCCCAAGCCGCACAAGAACTCGGCACAGATTTTACACCGGATGCCTTTCCTCCTGAGCCAACACTTTCATTTTATCCCTGCTTGGGACCGGCACTGCACCAGTGGCTGGGGTATTGGGTAGAGATTGAATCCGGGCTTTACGCATGGCGGGCAAGAACCCTGCCACTGAGCCTCCAATACCCCAGAGATAGAACCATGAAAAAAAGAGAATACAGAAGAGTGACAGGTGAGAGATAGAACCACGAGGAGGACAGAATGAAGACGAGTGACAGGTGAGAGATAGAACCACGAGGAGGACAGAATGAAGACGAGTGACAGGTGAGAGATAGAACCACGAGGAGGACAGAATGAAGACGAGTGACAGGTGAGAGATAGAACCACGAGGAGGACAGAATGAAGACGAGTGACAGGTGAGAGATAGAACCACGAGGAGGACAGAMTGAAGACGAGTGACAGGTGAGAGATAGAACCACGAGGAGGACAGAATAAGGAAGAGTGACAGGTGAGAGATAAAGCCACGTTGCTTCTAAACACTTAAACCATGTATGCCTGTCTGTGTACTCATATTCCCAAATACATTAAAAGAACAAAACCTGCTAATCACATGCAACTACTAAACATACACTATGTGGACAAAAGTATTTGGCCAAACCTGTTAATTATTGTTTTAGTCAGTCCCCTTATTACGCCCCTTTGTGAAGGGAAATCTTAATGCTTCAGTATACCAAGACACCTTGGACAATGCTTTGCTTATATGCATTAGTTTGGGGCAGGCCCTTTTCTATTCCAACATGACTGTGCCGCAATGCACAAAACAAGGACTATATATATATATATATATATATATATGTTCTGGAGATGATTTCGGTGTGGAAGAACTTGACTGGCCCAAACACAGAGCCCTGACCTCAAGCCCATCGATCACCTTTGGGATGAACTGGAACAGAGGTCGCGAGCCAGGCCTTCCAACCCAACATCAGTGCCTGACCTCATAAATGCTCTACAGAATGAATGGGCAGGAATTTCCATAGAAGCAGTCCAAAATCTTGTGGACAGCCTTCCAAGAAGACTGGAAGCTGTTAGAACTGCAAAAAGTGGACCAACTCCAAGTATACAGTATGTATTTGGATACAATATCTTTGCAGGTTGGACCAAATGCTTTTGTTCATATAGTGTAGGATTCCAGATATGGTGTTATAATGCACTCCAGTCTTCTGGGAAGGGTTTCCGCTAGATGTTATGGCATGCCTGTGTGGATTTCTGTTCATTCAGCTACAGGTGAGCTCAGGTGCTGATGTTAGGATATTGAGGAAGCTCCACTTCCAGTTAATCCCAAAGGCGTTCAGTGGGGTTGCGGCTCAGTCAATTCTTAACACACCATGTCTTCATGCAGCTGTCTTTGTAGATCACACAGGAGCAGCATCATGTTTGGTAAGGGCTTGGACATCTTGGCTCCACTGAAGGGAAAGTGTAATTCTACAGAATGCAGATATATTCTAGCCAGTTGTGTGCACTAGATTGCGCAACCCTTGATCAAGACCGAAACCCATGCCATTGTAGATTAAACGCTGAACGCCAACTGCTAGTCCGCCAGGGAATCTGGTACCTCCTGTCCCAGTCTGCAGCATTAAATATAGATGAAGTACTTTGTCCTGCTACTACTACTCCTTTATCTGCACCTCTGTCATTTCAAAACACTTAATCAGGGCATGCTTCATCTAAACCTTTGTCAGTGAAATGAAGTGAGAATTAAAAGCAAAATGTAAACAACGCAGGTTGAAATGAATAGAACGGGCGTGAAAGAACTCGGCTGAGCAAAGAAACGGCCCCAGGCATCCGATGCAATTAATCTAAACATGTCTAAGCATGAAATTCTATATTGAATTCTATATTTAGTCTGATTGCAGGTCTTTAAAATTAAACATAGCCAAGTAATAATTACAGGTCTATAGAACTATAGAGCAATGACTCTAAAGAAGAGGCTTCTCAAAGCAGAAGTTCTGCCGATTTTTATTACAGAACTGGGGAATAGATCTATACAACATCGATCTTCAAGCAGACATTCTACAGGCATGTTAGTGTTCAATAGAATCAAGTAACAGACCCACACATCTCGACCCAAAAATACCATGGAGGCCTAATGCAGGTCTATAGAGTTCTATAGAATTAAGTAAAAAAATGAAAAGGACCAAGTAACACTCACTCACACATCACCTATATACCACTTTATCCTGTTTACAGGGTCACAATGGCCTGGAGCCTAACCAGGGAGACATAGGGCACAAGGTGGGGGACACTATGGACAGGGTTCCAATCCATCACAGAGAATCAAGTAACAATGTTATAGAATAGTTATCTCAAAGCAGAGGTTATGTAGAGTGCTATAACATAACCAGCCACGTCAATTAAGTTTTATTCATGCAATCCTGCCGCTGAAACTTAATTGACGTGGCTGGTTATGTTATAGCACTCTACATAACCTCTGCTTTGAGTTAAAACTACTCGTTCAAGTTTTAGTCATGCAAACCTGCCGCTGAAAAAAAATTAACATCTTCCAACCAAGTTTTTGAGTCAGATCTGAGATCTACCAAGATCTATCTAGTTTCTGACACACACACCTGTGCATTTAGATTAGCTGTATTGCTATGGAACATCTCAGTGTTGGATATTGCTTTCAATTTGGTCTAACAGATATCACAGGAAGCCTATAAAGTGAAGCAGGATGGGTTTGGGATGCACGGCTGGCATCCAGATCCAGATGAGGTCATCACCCGGCGTTCCTCGGTGATATGTGCGCCAGATGTGTGAGGTATGTACAACTGTGTGTGTGTGTGCGTGTGCGTGTGCGTGCACGTGCGTCTGCGTGTGTGTATGTGTGTGCGTGTGAAGTGTGTGTGTGCGTGTGTGTGTGTGTGTGCGTGCGTGCGTGTGCGTGCGTGTGTGTGTGTGTGCGTGTGCGTGTGTGTGTAATGGGTGTGAGGTGCATGTGGGCTACCATTCTTTTGCTATCAGATTTTATCAATCTGGAGCGACCTGTTTGTCGTGTTTCTTGTGTCTGTCAAGAGAAAAAATGAACCATCCATGCAAACACACACACACACACACACACACACACACACACACACGGATGCACTGACCTCCATGCCAGGTGGTTGTGTACCATATATCAGACCATTTGTTTCAAAATATGACTGATTCTGACCCTGACAATGACCTTCAACCACACATTAACATAACAGTGACACATTCTTTGTTGTTTGCCTTTCATTTAAAAAAAGTCTCAGGGACCTGTTTGCATGTGTGTGTGTGTGTGTGTGTGTGTGTGTGTGTGTGTGTGTGTGTGTGTGTGTGTGCATGTGTGTGT
>QMIH01000069.1:579818-612761 GCA_003987875.1 Clarias batrachus
TTTTTTTTTTTTTTTTTTACTTTACAGCAGTGATTCCATTCATCTGTGCTCACGCGAATGTCATTAGAGAGATTTCTTTTTTTCCCGTTAAAACAGTGTTTCCATTGTGTGTGTGTTTGTTGTGAAACTTAAAAAGCGAGTTGGGGGAGGGAAGAGGAGTTTTACTGTGTAAGACAAGGCGATGGAAGAGGCTAAGTCCACACACACACACACACACACACACACACACACATGCACACACACACACAATACACGGCGCCTGCACGCACAAACAGAAACACTTATCTGTTGGGATTTATTTGAACTTTTTTTAAAGGTAAAGTTCAAGTTAATTTGTTTTATTTTTACTTTATATATTGTATTAATTATTTTTCTATATTTATTTTTTTGGGCTGTGGAATGAATTATTTGAATTTTCATTATTTCTTATGGGAAGATTTGATTTGGAATACGAGCTCGCTTCCGGAATGAAATATGCTCATAATCCAAGGTTCCACTGTATAAGCATTTTATATTAAAACTGACTCCAGTTTCTTTTTAGTCAGTAATAAGAGAAGTTAATCCAGTAATATCTAGCATATAGCCGTAGTGCATGGGAACCAGAATGGCATCATCTTGAGCATTCAAGACACAAAGACAAGGTGGTGTATCTGGAGTCAGTAATTTAAACTAAATGAGAACCTTAACTAGAAGAATGATCAGGGACCTGAAGCTGACCTTGATCGGGCTAGTAAGGCTTTGTTGACAAATACTGGATTACAACAAATCAAATCTAAGATTACTAAAGGTATTTTTTATCAAAATATCACATTTCTTGTTCTCTCATAGACTGAATTTTGCGGGTTTTTGGAATTTATTTCTTGAAAGAAGCAAAATTCTCTGCCAATAGCACAAGAATATTTCACTTTCAATTTTAGTAACATGTAGCTAGAAATCAACTTAATATTTTTTTTAGATTTGGTTTGTTGTAAAATGTATTTTAGGACATAAGACATGGGTTTGATACGAGGATATTTTGCTTTCTAAGATGATTGTGGGGCAAAATTGGTGATCAAGCCTGGTACAAGAGCAGATGATATTGAAGTCAAATGAATGACTGATATTGGTGTATTATCTGCAACTGAGCCTTTGGCAAGATCAGTAACTCAGATTAAAAGGGGGTCAGTAACTGATATTAATGCAAGATCAGTGACTAATAGTAGTGGGAAATGTGCTTTTCCATGCAAGATCAGAAGCTAAGAATGGTACAAGTTTACTGACTGACAGTTCGGTGAGATCAGTGACTGATGCTGGTGCAAGATGCTGCAAGATCACCAAATGATACTGGTGTAGGATCAACATTTATTAGTGAGGCAAGATCAGTGACCAAAGCTAATGTTACTGGTGGAAGATCAGGAACTATAGGGTCAAGAGCATTAATTAACTGGTTCAGGATCATCGACTAACAATGGTTCAGGATCATCGACTGATAATTGTGCAGGATCAGCAACTGAGATTCAGGCTCAGGATCAATGACCGATGACGGATTAAAACCTGTGACTGATATTGGTGCAGCATTAATGATTGTTACTGGTGTAAGATCAGCAAATATACCAGGGGCAACATCAGCATCTAATACTGGTGCAAGATCAGTGAAGGGTACCAGCCTCCTGACTGGACAGGACTAACATTAGTGAATTAGACTGGGATAAGATTTCCAACTGACAATGGAAATAAAATTATTCTCTTTGATTAAAATGGGGAAAGAATAAAATAAAGGTTGTGACAGCCAAAAAAAATGGCCTCTTTTGACATCCGAGGTGCATCCGTGACTGGGACTAGTGTGTGTGTGTGTGTGTGTGTGTGTGTGTGTGTGTGTGTGTGTGTGTGTGTGTGTGTGTGTGTGTGTGTGTGTGTGTGTGCACGCATGTTGGCCCGTGGGAGTTTTTCAGAAAACCCACACAGAAATAAATGTGCTATTACATACACTGATGCCCATGAGACTCCGTGTAGTCCTCATCAAGCATACAAAATAATTTGCTCTCTCTCTCTCTCTCTCTCTCCCACACACACACACACACACACACACACACATGGACAGATAGAGACTTGCTGTCATCCTGCCATGTACAATTCACCAGTGCATTTTATACAGTGAATTATTGCCACAAAGAAGAAATACAGAGAGAGAGAGAGAGAGAGATACAGCTAATTAATTAAATCAAATGTTTTTAATTACTGCCCACCAGTCAAAGCTAATTAATGCAGAAAATATAGATGTCTTTCTGTTTTTTTTTCACATTTTTTTCTTTTTGTCTAGTTTTATGCCTTTGGTTTCCTGTTTCTCTGTCTTTCATTACTCTCTCTATAAATCCTCGCTCTATCCTCGTTACACCTCTCTTGCTCTCAACACTGTTTCATTTCTCCTTCATTTTATCCATCGCAAAGGCTGCAGTGAAAAGAATAGGGGAATTGCTAATCATTCTCAGTGAATAGGTGATATTTAAGAATACGTTACTCATAACTGAGAGCCGCATAGAAGCTACTAACACACATTCACTCCAGTCGTTCTCTCATCCACTCCAACTCGATGGAAAAGTAATAGATATAATGTAGTGCAAAAAAAAAAAAAAAAAACACCCAGACACAAAAAGTATTTTTAAACATGATGCTTATTATTTGAAGCTTTTTGGGACAGCTATCGTATAAAAAAAATAATTCAATATTTATTTTCCAAAAAAAAGGCAACACTAATAATTACACCGTAGTGCTGTTGTATTCTTGATTTTGGTTCGAAGATCCATCCAGTAATCCATTATCTATACCAGTTATCCTCAGGGCACACACTCTACGCTTCTGAGCACAGAGGAAGACATCTTGAGGCTGGAATCTTTAGATGGATTTCTCCTCTGCAGCAGAGGTAAGTTTTCAGCTTTCTTTCCTGGGAAGGTGTGTATAAGAGCCAGTTTCATCATTGTGCTTGATGGGTTTTGCAAATGCACCTGACACAATACTGTTCTTACAAGAACTGTTCCCGAACAGCTGACCTTGGCATGCTTTGTGCACTGGTGCGCAGTCATGTTGGAGCTGGTGTGGGGTTGTAGTTGGGCTTTCAGTAAAAAAAAAACTCTTAATGCTTCAGCATACCAAGACATTTTGGACAATTTCCTGCTTCATGCACAACTTTTGTTGGGAACAGTTTGGAGATGGCCCCTTCCTGTTGTAATATGGCTGCACACCACAAAGAAGGTCCATAAAGACACTGATGAGCAAGTTTGGGGTAGAAGAACTTGACTCAAAAATGGGTCAACAATTTCCCATAAACACACTCCTAAACCTTGTGAAAAGCCTTCCCAGAAGAGTTGAAGAGTTTGTGTAAATCCAAATTTAAAAAATGATGAAACTTTTGACTGGTACTGTACTGTACATGTGATATACATCTGATCTGTTGCTACATTTTAAGAGCATGAGCCATTCACATGTTCTATGGAAATTTAGTGAAACAAAGGAGAGAAAGAAAGCATAGGAAGTTGTAAGGGTTTGCAATATGATGTGAACTTTCCCATGCCTCGATGCCCATAAAACAACCCCCCTCATTGTGCTTCCTCATTCCTTACATGGCAACACTTCCTATAGCTTCCAGATGTATATATGGTAACACTTCCTATAGTCCGTGTCCAGATGAACATAGATACAAACAGCTCGTGTCTGCTTAAACGTTTTGTTTAACCAGAAAATGCCAATGTATTTCTTATCCGCTGTCTGTCTCTGGGTCTCTCTGAGTTCCTTTGATGTACGGGATGTACGTCACACAGGGCACATGGACAAAAGCTGAATTTGCTCTCTTCGCTGATAATAAACAGAGCATCATGCATGCATGTGTGTATGTGTTTGTTTGTCCATCTCTCCCAGTTCGAGGTGCGGTGGATACATAAAGCAATAATTCTTCTTCTTTACATTCCTCTTAAAACTCAGGCAATCTTTTAAATCTAACAGACATATTGCCATATAAATACTGAGCCCAACTGAGTAATGCAAAGTTGAACCATTTCATTTTTTTTTTTTGCTTCTATCAAATGAGCTTCATGAAATTCATTAAGAGACTCTAAAACATGTTCATTGTCAATGTGCCTGTTTAAAAGTCTTAAATAGATTTTTTTTTCCCCTGATATCAACATGTTTTCTGACTTCAGGGTAAAATACTGAAGAGCCACAGACACACTCACTTACATTTGAAAAGTCATTAGATGATAAAAACTGGCAGGCTGAATCATAGCACCTGGGTATATCTACACACATACATATACTGCCATTCGGCTTCTGCACCAATGTATGATATATTGTGTATACCGGATATATAGCTACCAAAGCTCCTGTAAGTGAACAATATGATTCCTCAAGCTACAATACATATTTGGCTCATGAATATGTTACAAAAAATGGAACTGAAATTCTTGAAGTCTTGACTACCGTTCGCTCTGTAATAATAATAAAAAAAAAATTCACGAGTTATGACGCAGTTTTCTGTCGATGGTCTTGTAAAGCTTTCCGTAGGAAGAAAAATAAATAACTGAATAACCTTGAAAAGATGAGAAGTGCCACGGCTCATGTGGGAAGCTCTGGTGCGCTGGGCGAGTTGGTTTAAATCCCAAGCCATTGCTTGTTTATTCCTAACCTTGGTCCTAGCATACCCTGTGCCTTGAACATCTCATGTTTTTCTCCTACTCAACACACGCACGTCAGCTCTGAAACACTTTTTTACTTCACTTATTAAGCGAACAGATTAACGACAGACTGAACGACAAGCGTGAATGGTCGAAGTGATGAAAAATTTTGATTCAAAAGGTGGAGTTGATGAGTTGAACCTTGATTTTACCACTAAACCCACAAGGCTACAATGAGTAGCCAAATTGTGACTTTTTTGCTCAGTTTGCTTGTGACGATTAAAGTTTTTCATTTGAAAGCATGGCCTATCCAGTATTTCTTTTTGGCAGTTTGGACACATGCAACCTCCATTTTAATTTGGTCAATAGTGAAGATAATTAGAAACTACATTTTCAGTGTTGCTACTTTTTTTCGGGTTTCTGATTGGCCAAAATGCTTTAACAACACATGTTTGCCTTTTCATATGAAGAATTTTTATGGACGAGATGAGATCTTGTTCTTGCGAATGAAAGTCAGGTGCCATGATGCCTTTGTGGTTAGCACTATGGCCTCATGCATCCAGGGTCAAGGGTTTGTTCTCCCTGTACTTGGTGGACTTCCTCATGGTACTCAGGTTTCCTCCAGCAGATCAAAGATCAGCAGATTAGAGTTAATTGCTGTTCCTAATCTACCCATGAGTGTGTGCATGCTTGTTCCCCGCGATGGACAGGTGCCCTGAGACCCCTGGCATTGAATGCAGTCGAGAGCTAAAGAAATACATGCGACTGTGTGGACTAAGCATTTGATCTGATGGGAAAAGGGAAATAAGTACACAAAAGTACAACACTAATCACCATGAATATGATTGTTTTGATTTGCATGCATAGCTTCATACTATCTTTGTTTGTCATGTCCTTATCAGGAAAGAAAACTGGTTAGCGAAGAAAAGAGGCTCTTGTCCATTGTAAAAAAGAAATACAAACTCTTGTCTCGGCTGATATATTACATTTTGAACAAGGGTAAATAATTGAGCTATTTAAATTCTTTGTTTTTCTGTTCTTTTTTTTTAACATTCACCCCTCAGCGCTTAGCTTTGAATAAAGTCTCCATTATTTATTTTAAACCACTGAATTCATTAAATAAATCACGAAGTAAATACAGACAAGAAAAAAAAAAAAAAAAAGATCAAAATTAGTGAGAAAATCTTTTTCCCAGCTTCGTGCCATGAGTTGCAGAATTCATTAAGTCTCACTTTACCAACTCTAATTAAAAGTATAGATGTTTTCAATGTATGACACTTTCACTGACAGTTTAAAAAGGTCACTGTCTGTGTGTTTTATCAAACTATAAAAAGTTCGGCTTGATTTAGCGTATTTTTTACAAGTTAAATCTTTTAAAAGTGCACCTTCTCTCAGCACACGCCTGAAGCCAATCACAAACCAAATTCCTCGGGTGTAATCAATTGAAGATGTGTTTTTTTGTAGATGGGCCAGAGCTAGATTTAACACACACACACACACACACACACACACACACACACACACACACACACATAGAGGAACATGAGCATCTGTGCCAAAGACAGCTGTATAAGAAAAAAGGAAGAAAGAATGAACAGTCTGAGTAAAGAACGCTGGTTAAATCCGATCCTGGCAGAACAGATGTTTTTCTCAGGCACGGCTCGATCGCTCTCTGCTTTCACGGCTTGGACGTGTTCCAGTACTGTTTTTGTCTGCATCGCCTTCCCCTCATGACTCAACAATGTGTAGCGGGTGTGTCACGAGCGCAAACTCGTGAAATCGCCTTATCTGATTTCTTTCTTCTGCAGAGGTTTGCACACCGACTGATTGGCAGAATTTTCCCTTTATATTTATAATTTGAGAGCAATGCTCTTTACGGCACAGATGAATTCTGGACCCTAAGCGTGCTAAGTAACGTCAGAAAAAGCTGAGACTCACGGGTTTTACGTTAATGCGCTCGTTCGTAATACGTAAATGTTTCTATGGTTACGACTCAGTCACAGGGACGTGCACGAAGGACGGCACATTCCAAGCCTTGGTGCTAGATTGATCGTGTTTATTGTGTGGCACCCAAAGGCATTTTTTTCATTATACAGTATGATGTCTCTCTTAAACCAAAATGATCAGTTTGGCTCAGTGGTTTAAATAAATCATTATGTAATACTTGTATTCAAGGGCCAACTTCTGGTTCTGAGTTCAGGTGCCAAAACTTGCAATTCCACTAATGACCACTAGGATCCGAAAGTGAGTCAATCCCTATAGAGCCTCATGTTAAACCTCACCAGAGAAATAAACTTATTTAATATGTTAAAGGTGCCGAAAACAATTTTGGTATCAATATCCAGATTTCTCATTCATGACAATGTGTCACTTTAAATTATATTAAGCCACAAAATTGTCTATAATTAGGGGCGTGGCATGTATGTTTACATATAAATTAGCATTTTAGCTATGCTAAAGCTAAGTTAGTTGGCTTGTGGTTACTGAGGTTAAGTAGGCCTGTTCCAACCAACAGCCATGCTTTATTTGTTTGGTTTGTCTAGAGTCTATGGCTGTACTGTTAAGCGAGTGATTCTTGGTTCATAGTCGCTAGTTTGCTTTAGCTAGCACACACAATAGCACTTAGAAACAAATCTACACTCGCTAAATAAATTGACAAATAGATATACATATATAGATATATATTTTCTGCTGGTCAATTTAAGCTCTTCATAAATTTGAACAATTCTTGTTGCTAGAAAAAAAGGTGTCTCGGATTGCAAAGCATTCTGGGTAGGTTTGATATCCCATGATGTGTACAGTTATACACGGTCTGTACGGTCCGCTGCATTGAGGAGAGACGTGAGTGGAACAAGAGATTGTACACCCTACATAGGACACTAGCTTTCCATGAACCCGAAGAACCCGAAGTTAATGGAGCTGATATTCTAGCTGAAGTGGAATGAGTGGAATTAAAGTAAATTTCTATTTTCACCCCTGTTAATTACACTAACTGTTGCTCGCTAACTGCCAGCCGCGGTTAGTTTGTCTTGCCAGACACAGAAGGATACCTGTTGATGGAGCAAAATAACTGGCTAAATAAAGAAACAAATCATAATCTCTTAATAATAAATGGTGTTTATGGAACTGCTTTATGAAAGCAATATCGTTCTTGAGGTTGTGCCGTTGTACTGAATATCAGCACGGCTGTGATATCTTCAGCTTGGACTGCAACCTCGTACCTCCGACCACATAACAGCCGTGCTGATATTCAATACAACAGCATGACCTTGAGTGTGAAGTTGCTTAATTATGAAATAACATAATAATATTTTAAATTAGCAGACATGAGGTAAATTCCAAAATTATTGGCACCCTTTATTTAAATGAGCTAAATGAGATTTTTTTTTATATAGATACTGTACATACTGTACAGTACTATATACTATATTTTTCTCAAATGTTTGAAGAAATTGCTAACTAACGTTTCTCTTTTGAAAAATAAAAGGCAAAAAAGTCATTCTGGGTAAGCCAAAATCCTTTATTGTCTTTGAATTGATTCATGTAATAACCTTTATTTGTGATCCTAAAAATAATGTACTTTTTAAAATTAACTTTAAATTGATTATTAATGCAGATTTAGATTTTTTTTTTTTTTTTTTAGATTTTAAGTTCAGGTCAAAGGTCAAGTTCATATCATAAACATTCCTCCAAGGCTGTTTGTATAATCTTTTAATGCCTCCAATTTTGTCACTGTAAGATTTTCAGTGCCAATTTTCTTTTAAAGCGTTAATTGAAATATTCATGTCACTTATGATGCATTGAGATGCAGCGGCCGGTGCAGCGCGACCCAGTGGAGTCGATCCCTGTCTGGACATTTTATTGTGGTTTTCATCTCAATGCTAGATGATTGTTAATTGCACCGGGGCCTGGTTAATTATGCAAATTACTTCAATAATGCTTCAAAGCCGACATGGAACACAGGACAGATCAGAATGATTCACATATTTCCCTCAGGGCTGCTAATTTATTTATGAGTGCATACTGATGTGCGCTTCTCTGAAACACCGTTAAACATTTGCATGAGTATGTGGAGCAGGGTACCGCTTACACATTTGAATTTAAATGCTGGCAATTAAATTTTTTTTTACGCATGTTTAGAATTACATGGTTACAATATCAGTAAATCAGTTTATGTGAAGTCTCAGCCATACAGGTTGCTGCAAGTGAGCTTTTGCTATAGAAATTATACAATGCAATATGTTTTGATACCAAAACAATGTGATAAAAAATAAATAAATGAAATATGATGTAATACAATACAGTAGTGGTAGCACTATCGCCCTGCATCGCCAGAGTCATGGTTCAATTCCCGGCCAGGTTGATTCCCGTCTCTGTGTGCATGGGGTTTGCATGTTCTCCCTGTGCTTAGTGGGTTTCCTCTGGGTACTCCGGTTTCCTCGCACAGTCTAAAGACATGTAGGTTAGGCTAATTCGCATTCCCAAATTGCCCGTAGTGGGTAAATGAGTGTGTGTTTGTGTGTGCGCCCTATGATGGTTTGGCACCCTGTCCAGGGTGTACCCCGCATCGTGACTGTCTCCTGGGATAGGCTCCAGGCCCCTCTGTGACCCTGAATAACAGAATAACGTTGTATAGATGATGAGTGAGTGAGTGAGTGAGTGAGTGTGATTAATACAGTATAATACAAGATGTGTTATATGTACATATTATACACTCACCTAAAGGATTATTAGGAACACCAGACTAATACTGTGTTTGACCCCCTTTCGCCTTCAGAACTGACTTAATTCTACGTGGCATTGATTCAACAAGGTGCTGAAAAGCATTCTTTAGAAACGTTGGCCATATTGATATGATAGCATCTTGCAGTTGATGGAGATTTGTGGGATGCACATCCAGGCCACGAAGCTCCTGTTCCACCACATCCCAAAGATGCTCTATTGGGTTGAGATCTGGTGACTGTGGGGGCCATTTTAGTACAGTGAACTCATTGTCATGTTCAAGAAACCAATTTGAAATGATTGGGGCTTTGTGACATGGTGCATTATCCTGCTGGAGGATGGATACATGGTGGTCATAAAGGGATGGACATGGTCAGAAACAATGCTCAGGTAGGCCGGGGGGCATTTAAACGATGCCCAGTCGGCACTAAGGGGCCTAAAGTGTGCCAAGAAAAGATCCCCCACACCATTACACCACCACCAGCAGCCTGCACAGTGGTAACAAGGCATGATGGATCCATGTTGTCATTCTGTTTACGCCAAATTCTGACTCTACCATTTGAATGTCTCAACAGAAATCGAGGCTCATCAGACCAGGCAACATTTTTCCAGTCTTCAACTGTCCAATTTTGGTAACGAGTGGTTATTTCAGTCAAAGTTCAGTCTTCTATCAGCTTGAATCAGTCGGCCCATTCTCCTCTGACCTCTAGCATCAACAAGGCATTTTCGCCCACAGGACTGCCGCATACTGGATGTTTTTCCCTTTTCACACCATTCTTTGTAAAYCCTAGAAATGGTTGTGAGTGAAAATCCCAGTAACTGAGCAGATTGTGAAATACTCAGACCCGCCCGTCTGGCACCAACAACCATGCCACACACAAAATTGTTTAAATCACCTTTCTTTTCCATTCTGACATTCAGTTAGGAGTTCAGGAGATTGTCTTGACCAGGACCACACCCCTAAATGCATTGAAGCAACTGCCATGTGATTGGTTGATTAGATAATTGCATTAACGAGAAATTAATCAGGTGTTCCAAATAATCCTTTAGGTGAGTGTACAAGACAAGACAATATGATATGATATGATGCAATGTGTATAAAGGACTTGACACAATAAGATGTAACGTGATCACATTACACTATGAAATACTTCAATACAACATGATATATGATGCAATGTAATACAATATGATATGATGCAATACAAAACAATACCGTACAATACAATATGGTTTGATATATGTTGCATATAAAAATATAATATACAGTGTGATATTATACAATACAGGATGATACTATCTGATATGATGTGATACAAAACTATGCAATCTGATACAATACATTATGATCTTAATATGATGCAATGCGATACGATATGGGTGGCACATTGGGTTAGTGGTTAGCACTGTATCCACAAGGATAAAGATATGACTCTGGGTTCCAGGTTCAAATCCCATCTCAGGGTCTGTGTGTGGAGTTTGCATGTCCTGCCTGGTGGGTTTCCTCCCACAGTACAAAGACATGCAGGTTATGCTAACTGACATTCCCAAGTTGCCCGTAGTCTGTCAATCAGTGTTTGAGTGTGTGTATGTGTGTGTGTGCCCTGGGACGGATTGGCACCCTGTCCAGATGGTAAAACAGTGTGTCCCGATACAATACAATGATGTGATGCAATACGATACAAAAATATACGATGCAAGGTGATATACTGTGATAAAGTATATTATTTAATTTGGTACAATAGCAATATGACATGATAATTCAATAAAATATGATATGATACAATGTAACAGGATATAATGCAACGCTTTGCAATATGATAGGTTACAGTACGAAACGATACAGTACAATATGATACAATACAGTGTGATACAATATGATGTGATAAGATCGAGGGCATTTGTATATAATGCCGTATAACTGTCACAGCTGCTTTTATAGAAAATCCAGAATGTATCAAATCTGTAGTGTAATGACCAACAATTTCGACTCTGACCAGCGCCCCCTGGTGTTTTTTAGCTTGTATTAACAGTGTATTGTAGTTCTTTGTTAGGCTTTCTGTCTTCTTCATTCTCCCACTCCCTAATATCTGTGTGTGCACTAATATCACAGTCACTCATTTCCACTCCCTCCCACAGTGCATTTCATTCAAACCCACCCACACACCCACACACACACACACACACACACACACACACACACTAAATTGCACCTCATCCAACGCCCCTACCCCTAATGATCCCCATATGCTTTTTCCCCGTGGAATTACGAGCACACATCAGTAAAAGACACAGCAGGTCTCTGAACCACGTACAAAGCGCTTTCTGTGCGAGACGACTCTCGAGCGATCACGCAGACCTTGAGCAGTGGAATGAGGCTGCTTGTGCGTCAGGAACGAGCATCAGTCGAGCTATGTGTGATGGAGAGACCTCGAGAAGACTTCAAGTAATGTGTTCAGTTCATGTTGTGTGTCTTCTGTGCATGCCTGAGAGACTACTGAGGACAGGAAAAGGCGCGTGTTTATGTGATATGGCAACAGCAAACAGCACCGCGCATGCTGCCGAGAGTAAAACGCACACCATTGAACCCCATCCATTAACTCGGCAACACAACAACAATCCATTAATCCCCTGACTCATATGATCGATGAACCCGTGCAGTCGGTGCAGGCGTGTAACTGGAAAGGACGTGAACTTAAACAGAAAACACAAACACACCGAGCCTCCGAGGTAACAAGGTCAGATTCGTTAAAGTTGATTTGGAAGCTAAATAGGACTAATTGGACGATTTTTGAAATGATTAAACACTAAGGAGTCGATTAAGCAGACCTCTTTGGCCAGGGCAACCTGAGTTAATTGACGACTTGAACTTTTTTCCTCCTTCTCATGCAATAATTCATTTGAAGCCAAGTGTTACATTCCAACAAAGTATTCGATGTAGCCCCTAGGGTTTCCCAGGATAATAATTTGTTGCCGCAACTTGGGCCGCCGTATATTATTGTGCAGCTGTGAAATATGAGCCGTTTTGCAATATGAAGTTATAAAGTAACTTCTGACCTTGAAATATTAAAGGTCACAACCTTGCCGTATTAATTCCTGACCTTGACATATTAAAGTGTTGCCTCTGTTATATCAGTTCCTAATCACAAGATATCCATGAATGGATTTGACTTGTACCCTTTATATTTATACGCATTCCTGGCCAAAAGATACCAATGGCCGTAAATTATCAATCAAACAGCCTCAATGTTGTCATGATGTATTGAATTCTGGCCATGATGTTCATTTGGATCGAAATACTGTATTAATTCATAGCATCAATATTTGCACACTGTATTAATTCCTTGCCACAAAATACACCTGCAGGCTTGCTTTAAGGAATTACATTTGCATTGCTGATCATTACAACCTTACCTCTTTTTTAACAAATAAAAATCAGTTCAGGACATTTATGAGTACAGTGAGTTGGATTTGTTCCATTCTCAGAATCATGGAGAACTGAGACCATCAAGCAATGATGGGGTTGACAGTCCTGATGTCCTGAGCTTGGAGGGCCTGGAGGATTAAGTTCCTCCTTGCTGTTTTTTCACTTAGTACGGATTAAATAACTCCTTGACTTCATTCTCACAAATGACTCCTGTAGCAACCGAGCAACCGTGTGTTATTCCCTCTGTATTCCATTCACTAGAAACCTGAAAACCTCTTCTTCTCAATGCTTGTAATTCTACTACTCATGAATCAACTGCTGATTTTTGGTGTACTGCACATGTACTGTCCCTCAACTTACCCTGCTCTGTCACCTCCAAGCTCACAACACTCGACTAAAATGCTTTCTTTCGTTAATAGATTTAGCATGTTGTTCTCCAAGCTCTCGTCTTTACCTCATCACCTAGGGAAGATGCACTTTAAACAAAAGGCCGAGATCTTTACATCACGCTTCAGTCATAGTGGAGCAATTCAATAGTCTTTTTGCACACCTGTACACTATGGGCAATTTGGGAACGCCAGTTAGACTAATCTGTCTGTTTTCGGACTGTGGAGGGAAACCGGAGTACCAACCAAACATGGACAGGAAACCAAGCAAACATGAGCAGAACATGCACACAGGTGGGAATAGAACCTGGACCGTGGAGGTGCAATAAAAAAAATTAAAATAAATAAAAAATAATTATTGGTCATTATATCTACCATCTCCAGTGGCCTACCAATCATCAAGGTGACGGTGTAATTTAAATAACTTCAAACTTTCAGCTGCATAACACACACATTGCTATATAATTTCTGTTATCCGTTATCTCCCAGATGAGGATGGGTTCCCTGTTGAGTCTGGTTCCTCTCAAGGTTTCTTCCTTTTGCCATCTCAGGGAGTTTTTCTTTGCCTTTGCCGTCACCCTTGGCTTGCTCATCAGGGACAATCTCATTATCTAACCACATGTTCTCCCACATACACACTTCCATAAATTTTCTTTTCATTTTGCGAAGCTGCTTTGAGACAAATGACCATTGTTAAAAGCGCCATAGAAAATAAAATTTAAAAAATTGGAAGGAGACCACTAATGCACTGTCTGGTTCCTCGCACCAACACACATTTAATTTAAGAGCCAGTCACCTGATTCTTAAATAAAATATCCGAAACAAATAGTCAGAACAAAGCCTAATCTGCTTTTTAAATTGATCTACAGCCTACAGTTTTAGGTAACACATTTCTTCTTCACTATGCAGATGATTGACAAATTCACTTTTCCTTCCGTCTGAAAACTATTAAACCCACAGTCAGGAACCCAACAGAGCTGTTCTACCCTGCGGCTACCAGAAGCTCTCGTGCCGGCTGCGATATTGCTGGACTTTGTCTGAAACCTCCAGCTGCAATGACAGCTTTATGGTGTTTGTTGCTATAAATGAAGACATATGAAGACATATATGAAATACTTGTCCGGGGCCCTGTACGTCAGGATATGCCATTGAATGGAAGCTCAGGATGTGATTTCTTTTTATTTTTTTTGAAAGCTCAGCATAATATTTTCTCTTTAGGAGGCCAAGGATTCCTATCTTCACCCCTGCTGGTTACAGATATAGATTTCAGGACTATTCTGGGCTACACATTTGGTTCTGCTCAAGGCATTTTAGACAAGAATAACCAAAATAAATCAAACGCAGGTGCTGTATTTTCATTTTCTTTTAAATATGAAATGCTTTTGAAGAGAGCTGAGAGTTGTCTATAGGGAAAAAGGCAGGTTTTTTTGAAGCAGTCGACTAATAACCAAATAACAAACAGATTGGGCACCAGGACAAGAGTTGATGACAAAAAAAAAAAAAAAATCTCTGTAGAGAAACCCCTACAGGAACCTTTGTTGATGATGGAGGAATGCCATCATGCAACAAGACAACGACCCAAAACACCCTGCAACATAACAGGCCTTCATCAGGGGGTTTAGGCTGGCCGAGTCCATGAGCAGACCCTTACCTCCTGAAATGGTGCGAGCCTGCAGACATGAAACTTGCAAAACATTCAACATAATTTAAATGACTAATTTGTTTATTTCTTGAGACACAACTAATTTCATTAAAACACAGTGGCTGCGTGGGTCTGAGATGAGAATATCTGTTAAAGCGGACAAGACTGGAATTAAAACACAAACACAAATTAAACAACCGTCAGTACCACACACACACACGCGCACACACACACGCGCACACACACACACACACACAAACCTCTATGCATATTCGGATGCTTATAATAAACTTGCATATGCATTAAAGCAAATAAATAACCAGAGCAGTCTGACAAACAGGCTGATTCGATTAGTCTTTCCTTTCAAAAAAGGAAGAAAAAAAAAAGAGAAGCTTTTTCTTTTCGACAAAACAGAGACACACAGCACACAGCATAAACTCTGACGGTCTGGATCTTCTCACTTTATTGACCTCTCTCATCCTTTCTCATGCTCTCTCTCTCTCTCTCTCATGATCACACACAACCATGGCGCCATCCAGAGGCCACCGTTTAGCATCAAAGTGTAATGAAGAGATCAATATCAAGCTTGTTTTTTTTTTTAAGTCTTTCACTAGATATTCCAAGCTGAAGAATGGAAAAAAAAAACAAGAACTATATATAAAAAAAAGAAAAACAATAAATGAGGACGTCCATTGGTGAATAAAATTTCAAAGGTGACTTTATGCATTAATTATCTATAATCCATCCATCCATCTAGGAACCTCTGTAAGTCCAACTAGGGACCGTGGAGGCCAGTGGTAACTACTGTATTTATTACAATTTTATGTCCGTGGTAGGGCCACCAGACGACATTCACACACTGTGGGTAATTTGAGGACGCCAATCGGCCTAATCTGCGGGAGGAAAACCGGAGCACCAGGAGGAAGCCCATCAAGCACGGGGAGAACATGCGAACTCCATGCACACAGACTCCAAGTGGGAATCAAACCTGGAACCTGGAGGTGCAAGGTGACAGTGCTAAGCACTAAGCCACTGTGCTGCCAATTATTTATATGAATTAATAAAAATAATAATAACAACACTAAGAAAAAACACACTGACAGTAGTTCATAGTTCATTTAATAATCTATTACTTTAATTCATGATTAAAAATATTCTCCAAACATTTTCCAGCTTTAGTCTTTAATTACTAGACAGTACATTCTGGATAATAAATCTTATTAGTAGAAATTAGTTCACTATATGATGCTCAGCTAAATCTCCAGCACCAAGTCTTCCAGCTGCAATCCAGTCTGGCTTTGATTTCCAGTTTCATTACAAATCACTTTTTTGCTGTCAGTTTTTTTTGCATTTCTATGACGTACAGCATTAATCTTCCTGTAAACTGAAGTTTCGAAGCACTACAGTAAACTTTGTTCTGCGGTATGAATTGGTCCTGGCTTTAACAGCCGATACAAATTCACACACACACACATTAAAAAAAAAAAAAAAAAACACCTTAAATCAACTCTCGCATAGTTTCATTATTACATTTTAAACTCTAGTAAATCTATAAAGGCTCTGACTCGGGAACATGGCGCGCGTTCGGTCTCACGTACTCAACATCCTCGGCAGTGGAAATGACTTATTAAAGAGATACGATGAGACTGTGGTTACTATTAACTGGCTCATTTTCATTACTGGCCTGGATGTTTTGTGTTGCGCAAAGTATTGGCACCCCATGCACCCGGCAGTATAAAGGGACGATCACAAGATTGGCGAGTCTCATATGATGCTGCTCATAATAATAATAATAATAATAATAATAATAATATGATGTGGAAATTTACTGAACAAAAACAAATGCATAACTCTGTGCAACCTGGAACGTAACATGATTTTTTACCTTTTTTTGATCAGTAAATGTCCATATCCAGGGGGTTCGTCATGACTGAAGAAACCTCACTCTCAGGACTGCTCTTCAAAAATTACATGTGGATTTCTGGCTTCTTAAAGCGTTACAGTATTTACAACATTTTATAGAAATGGATCTGACCACGTAGATTTTATAAATGTAGATTTACACCAAATAAGTGGTTCTTGTTTTTTTTGTTGTTTTTTTTTGTCCCTAGTCGTACTGTAGCTTTTACACAGATTTGCAGTATATCCACTTGCCATCGCTGCCTCCACAGTCCTTGAGGAATTTACTGACTTAAGAAAAAGCAAAATCAGTTTAAACTTCAGGAACATACGGCTGAAGAAAATCCACAATAATGAGGCTGAATGGTAAAGAATCTGTGACTCGAAAGCTGTTTTTCTCCCCCTGAAGCTGTTCATTATGCGATTCCTGGAGGCAACGTGCAGAATTAAATAAACCTCAGTCAGTCTAAAGGATGAGATAGAAAAACAATCCCGCGGGGAAAATCTGAAGCGATTTTGCATATGCTGGAACTTTAGATCAGGTTTCTTTAATTATTGTGGCGCTAAAACGGAATATGGTTAAGACTCAATTACTTGTCATACAGAACAGTGGAATTATTATCTTCACATATCAAAGTTGGGACGCTGGGTGTCAGAGAGCAGGATGTCAACCAGGACACAGCGCCCCCTGGAGGAGACAGGGTTAAAGGTTTTGTTCAAGGGCTCAACAGTGGCAGCGTGACGGTGCTGGGGCTGGAACCGCCAACCTTCCCATCAGCATCCTGGAGCCTTAACCGTCTGAGCCACCACCGCCCTGGTGTATAATTTAAGCGTTAAGCATTTTTTTTAAAAAAGGAAGATTCAAACCCATGTAAAATAACCCTTTATCCTCGTGCAAACCCCAAAACAAACACATCTGCTTATTGGTTGTATCTTTGCACAGGAAGACGACACTTGGAAGTGGTGGGAATGGGGGGGGGGTGCCAATACTTTGTGCAGGATAATCATTGGGCTCTAGTTAGACAGAAATGGCTCAATAGTGCACGTGTGTGGGAGGATGTAGCAAGTCCACATGTTGGTCAGTAGTTTCTGGGGTGTGATGTAGTGCACGGTTTAGTCTACATGCTGTGGTTTGGGACGCGCCCTCAAGACTGACGTGAATGGTGATGTACCGTGACGTTACACCCACGCACGTGTATATACATTATAATGCCCTATATTTATTTATTTAAGATATATCTCTATATGTGTGTGTGTATGTGTGTGTGTGTGTGAGAGAGGGGGCACATCCCAGGTCCATCTCGGTCCAGGCTCTTCACCGTGGTAGTGGGAGTGGCCAAAATGGTCAAAGTTCAAAGCTCACGCTCAGCTGATCACCCTGATGCCAAAGTACGTCCTCAGCTGCTCCAGGAACAGGAAGGTCAGAACCGTGTGAGGAACCAATCGGATCCCCGCTGGAACTAAACCCTGCGACGTGATTGGACGGTTCGTGAGAGATCAGAAACTTTAGACAAAACATTGGTATTGGAATTTATAAACGTGAGAGGAAAGGATAGATTTGTCGACTGACCCTATAACATGTGTAAAGGAGTGTGTACAGTATGTGTGTGTGTGTGTGTGTGTGTGTGTGTGGATGTGTATGGGTACCTTGTAGAAGGCCAGTGGTCCTAGTTTTGCGATGTCGGTTAGACAATGCAGCACTCCCTTAAAACACACACGCAAAGTTGTTTATCTAGAACAGCACATTCTGAAATATTTTATTGTTTTTACCACAGCAATTATTCATTAATTATTAAAGTCACACACACACACACAGGGTGCTGGTCAGGTTTACACGCCAAACACACTGGACCCCAAGAACTTCATTTCTGCTCTGATCTGATCTGATCAGAGAACCGTGTCCGTCTTACTGCTCCTCACACTTCTCCTCACGTTCTGGTTTGATCTTACAGTCTAAGTTTGAGTTTTTTTCGCTTCATCCTTCCAAAGCGTTCATCGGAGGAGCGTTCCCGTGTCACAGTCATACTCACTCTGTACTCTCCTTTAGAGTTCATCAGTCGTGTCTTCACCACATCCAGGGGCTGACACAGAAATGTAGCACATCCTCCCTGAGAGAGACAGACAGACAGACAGACAGACAGACAGACGGTTTAATATAAAATAAGCAGGACGCCCAAACCCAGACACAGGAACATAAACAAGTGGAGCTCAATGCTAATGGATCGGAAGACGTCTGCTCGTTCTTGTCACTAATGTGTTCAGCTGAAATGTCCTTAAAATGCACATCAGACGGAAAAGAGAAGAACTAAAAGAAATTATATATACAGGTGCTTCGTATACACACAGAAAACAAACTGCCTCTCCCTTAATAAATTAATGTTGATTCATTGCAAAACTGCATTTCGTATTTACTCGGATTATCTTTGTGATACGATTGCAAATATTCAAGTAAATAAACAAAAATCAGGAAGCGGCAAATATTTTTCACAGCACTGTATAGTGAAATATTTTTTCGGGTACATATTGAGCTTTTTCTTTGTATTCATTCACGTATCGCTTTACTGACTGCAATTTATAATCGTCTCCCCTGCTGGGTCTTAGTGCTCGTCTCTTACTGCTATAATCAACATCTCCGTCTCTGTTTCAGCGTGTCTCTTTGTGTGTGTCGGTGTTAATTTCAAAGGTAAAGTGTATTTTTTTTTTTTTTTTTTTACATTACAGCAGTGATTCCGTTAGTATGCGCTCACGCGACTGTCTTTAGAACGATTTCTTTTTTCCCCCCGTTTAAACAGTGTTTTTGTTGTGTGTTTGTTTGACGTGAAACTTAAAAAGCGAGGTGAGGGGAGGGAGGAGGAGTTTTACTGTGTAAGACGAGGCGAGGGAATGGGGTAGTTCCACATACATACACACAAATACACGGCGCATGCGCGCACAAACGGAAACACACATTTTTGCTTTTTTTTTTTTAAACGTAAAAGTGCAGGTTCATTTGTTTTGTTTGTTCATTTTTTTTGGGCTGTTGAATGAAGAATTTTTGTTTTTATTATTTCTTATGGGAAAATTCGATTTGGTTTACGAGTATTTTTGGAATACGAGCCAACTTCCGGAATGAATTATGCTCGTAAACCAAGGTTCCACTTTACATGTTTTGCATTCTATGTGGTAAAATGCTGCAGTTCCTCAACAATCCTACAGGTGGCGTGCGCTAAGCTAGTCACTCAGTACAGCAGCATCCTGTGCAATAGGGGCAAATTATTCCCTAGGTTTGTTCAGACTTTTAGGCATATCTTAAAGTCCTTTCAGATCGGCTCATTCCACTGTATACACTATATTGTCAAAAGTATTCGCAAACCTGCCTTCACATGCATACGAGCTTGAGCAACGTTCGATTCTCAAGCCATAAGGTTTAACATGATGTTGGCCCCGTCCCCTTTGCAGCTATCGTAGAATGAACTTCAGTCTTCAACTTTAACAGTGTTCTGTCAAGTTCTTCCACACTCGCTCGTCCACGTCTTTATGGACCGTGCTTTGTGCACTGGTGCGCAGTCATGTTGGAACTGGGGTGGAGTTGCTCGGCCACTTACTTCCAGTGAGAGGAACCCTTAATGTTTCAGCATACTGACTTTTTGGACAACTGTTGTACAATATTCAACACTGTTTGTGGGAGCAGATTGGGGACAGCCTCTTCCTGTTCCAACATACAAAGCAAGGTCCATAAGATCATGGATGAGAAGATGGGGATTGTCCGGTACAGAGTCCTGACCTCAACCGGATAGAACACCTTTGGGATGAATTAGAGCGGAGACTGCGAGACAGGCCCTCTCATCCAACATCAGAGTCTGACCTCGCAAATGTGCTTCTGGAAGAACGGTCAAAAATCCCCAAAAACACACTCCCAAACCTCGTGGAAAGCCTTCAAAGAAGAACTTGTATATAAAAATACTATTACACATACAAACTCATACACAGATTATGCGGGAAAACGGCAGACCTGGCAACGTTTACCCTCCAGGCCGGTGTCTGTGGTAAAGCTACAATATTTGAATATTACATTAAACTGGTTCAACTGGTTTGAAACTTGGCACGTGATGAAGTACTGGTACTTTCAGTCTAACACACATTTGGCACATGAGCGTCTACCAGAGGGAGACATTTCTAATTTTTATGGCAAAAACATTGAATTTGGAGGAAATACTATTACTACTACTACTAATAATAATAAAACAATTGCATATTTACAAATGCCAGATTTATCAGCATGCAGAAAACAGAAACACTAATCCTACAAGTGGATTGGCAGTCATACAGTATTTTATAATGTACTAACCCATACCCTGTCATATTCATAACTCTACTGTAAATGTGGTTCATCTTGTAAATCCCTCACCACCAGGGGGAGCACTTCGCTTCCATTTCTTATCACAGAGCTCAGCTAACGTGAGCTGAAGACGAGGATTTAAAACATGATGAAAACGTTATCAGCACTAGACCCCTGCGACCCCCCGCAACGCGATTACATCATATGTGTTTGATCAGGACTCGTACGCGTCATGACCGGCCAATCAGAGGCCTCGATACTCACAGCGATGAAGCTGGACAGGAAGTGAGTGAGAATGTTGTCTCCCAGGAATCCCGTCGCCAAGACCAGCTGCTTCGCCTGGTCGTAACACGCTAACTACACACACACACACACACACACACACACACACAGAGAGATAATGATGTTAGTTAGTATTGATGATTAAAGGCACATGTCCTAAATCTCTTATCATTTCCTCCTTCACTCAACACTCAAATTAAAACAGCTTTAATTAGAACATTTAATTTTTAATTAGAAATGTAATTATTGTAATTGCGCTCTGAACAAAATCACCTGTTTTTTTCTGGATAATGAAACATTATTTCAACTTATAATGAAAAACACTTTTAACTTTTACTTCCTCTTTTTTTTTTTACTTTTATTTCTCGTGCTTATAGATCATTAAAAGATTTCTTTGATTCAGTATATTTGGAAACGATAACACATTAGAACGTCCGAGTTTCCGCATCGGCGCCGACATGAGCGCGGTGTAACGGTGTGATTAGCGCCTCTGACCTGTCCGACGGTCACCAGCGCTCCTCTGCTGCTCGCCATGGTGGCTCCTGAGAACAGTTTCCTTGTTCCCTCTGTTGGCAACACACACACACACACACACACACAGATTCTCAACACACTGACATTTTGTTTGTTTAATAAAAAATCGTTACTAAAATCAGAGCTAAACTCACCCTCGTACCACACCCTGTACAGGCCGTCCAGAGCGTGCTTATAACTGAGAAAACACACACACACACACACACACACACACACACAATTTAAACTGACTGAATGTATCATTTCAATATGAAATGAACAGAGTCAGAATTAGAGTGATGGTGAAAAAAAAATCTGCTTTAGATTTAAACACGCAGAAACAAACACAGTTACAGAGTTACTAGTTTTACAACAAACTTTTTAAAAAAATTTTATTATTTGAATAACATCAGATCCTGGATAGAAATAATTAAATGAAATTAAATGTAAGAAATGAACAGTTGAAACTAATTATTTAGAAACTAAATGTCGATCACTTTGGCTACAACATATTCAACTTTTATTTTTCCATCGTAAAAATGGCTATATACAGACAGACAGAGAGACGACTAGACAAACAGACAGACAGAGAGACGACTAGACAAACAGACAGACAGAGAGACGACTAGACAAACAGACAGACAGAGAGACGACTAGACAAACAGACAGACAGAGAGACGACTAGACAAACAGACAGACAGAGAGACGACTAGACAGAGAGACGACTAGACAAACAGACAGACAGAGAGACGACTAGACAAACAGACAGACAGAGAGACGACTAGACAAACAGACAGACAGAGAGACGACTAGACAGAGAGACGACTAGACAGAGAGACGACTAGACAAACAGACAGACAGAGAGACGACTAGACAAACAGACAGACAGAGAGACGACTAGACAGAGAGACGACTAGACAGAGAGACGACTAGACAGAGAGACGACTAGACAGAGAGACGACTAGACAGAGAGACGACTAGACAGAGAGACGACTAGACAGACAGACACAGAGAGAGAGAGACAGACAGAGAGACCAGCAAAAACAGTGTGAAAAACAGCAAGATACCCAAACAGACAGACAGATACGTAGTCAGACAGCTCGTCAGAAATACAGCTAGACAGACAGAGAGAAACAGCTGGACAGACAAACAGCTGGACAACTAGACAAGACAGACAGAGAGATAGACAGAGAGATAGACAGATAACCAGGCAGAAAGACACAGCTAGACAGACAAAGACCAAGAAACGGCTAGACAGAAAGAGACAGCTAGTTAGCTGTACAGACAGGCAGACAGAGAGACAGACAGAATGTGAGAACACAGACAGACAGACAGTCAGATTGAATTCTCTCTGCACTGCGGTGTTATCTTCTCTCTTCATCGCCTCAGACAGGAGGATGTTTACGTCCTGATGTTAGTTTGTTACGGTTCTGTCGCTTTCACATATAACAGCTGATAACAGAGTGATGTCTGATATCATCATCAGTTATCAGAGTCACTTCACTGAAAGCACTTCAATAAAAGTGTGTGTGTGTGTGTGTATTTATCATTGAAAGGCCGTGTCACAGTAACACCTGTATCCCTGACAGACACTTTACGTGTGTGAAGTGAATAAAGAGAGGACACGTGATGAGGCGTGAGGTTAGAAGGTCAGAGGGGACGGACTCACTTCCTCCTGAGCTCGGGTGAGAGCTTCATGTCGTTCTGCATCCTAACAACGGTGACCACGGACAGAAGACACGCACATACACACACACACACACACACACACACACACACACACACACACACACACACACACACACACAATAATTTACAGGAATCACTTATAATTGAACATCCTTCAGAATACATAAATTATAAGTAGATATTTACAAGTGTGTGTGTGTGTGCGTGTGTGTGTGTGTGTGTACCTGACGTTAACCATGTCTGCTGGAGTCCCAATGAAACCTCCGGTAAAACCTACAGAGTCACAAAAGAAACACATAAATCAGTGGAGACACAGGGTGAAGAAAATAAATAATAATAATAATAATAATAATAATAATAATAATACATTATAGACAGATGGATTGCTAGACAGACAGACAGGGAGAAAGAGAGTGAAACAGACAGACAAAAAGACAAGGAGGTGAATAAAAAGTCCTAAACCCAGACTATTACTCTGGTGGTATTAAAGACCAGCCTTGTACCAAACACGCCCTTTAAATGGAGACTTTAGGACCCTGAGGAGTCTGAATGTAAGGTGTAAGACAACATACGAGCGTAATGAGTTAATTATTACCTACTCAGGTAGTGTGTGTGTGTGTGTGTGTGTGTGTGTGTGTGTGTGTGTTAGAAGCAAGTCCCGGATGACAGTGTAAATATTAAGCTGCATGGGGCAAGTGATAATACCGTAATACCCCACGGGAGTTAATAGGAAGCACTAATGAGAGACAGAGAGAGACAGAGAGAGAGACACAGAGAGAGACACGTCCTCCACACAGCTGTGGTCTAGTCCTCTTTTCCCAAAATAATGACCCTGAATCAGGAGATGTTAATCTCATACACACACATACACACACACACACACACAATGCATGTAGGTGACACTGTGACTCGGCAGAATGGGGTGTGTGTGTGTGTGTGTGTGTGTGTGTGTGTGTGTGTGTGTGTGTGTGTGTTACCTCCGAACGCCCCCAGCATGACTTTCTGGTAGAAGGGCATTGGCCCCTCGCTGCCCATCATGTCCCTCACCGTCTCATAGATAGCAAACCTGGTCAGAGAGTAAGACATCTGCACAGAGACAGAGAGAGTGTGAATCAAGTCATGTAACACACATATATATATATATACACACACACACACACCTGTCTGCAGAGGGAGGCGCTGAGGCCGTTGTAGAGCGCCAGAAAGCCGTCGTGCTTCACCACGTGCATCGCCATCCCCATCATCCTCATCTTCACCTCCTGCTGCGTCTGCAGGTGCACCTGAGGGGGGACAACCTTCATCATCATCATCATCATCATCCTCATCTCCTTTATCTCATTTATATTGCACTGCTAACTTGCACTTCTGGTTAAATGCTAACTGCATTTAACAATTAACTCTTCATATTTGAGAACACGCCCTCTCGGGTTCGGATCAGGTAATCGATCCGGCCGAGACATCACAGGGAGTTTACCAGCTAATTTCGTTTCCAGATAATTCTGACACATCCAGGAAGAACGCTCAGGGTCATTGTCCTGCTGCACAAAGACGTCATCCCCAATCAGATGGAACGACATCAACACTGGTGGAGTTCAGCAGGAATCCATCGTCTACTCAAACATTCAATCTGTACACACTTGTTTTGTATCTCTCCAAGATTAAGGATCAGTGAGTTCACTCGTACTTGTTTCCTCGGGCAGACGTGCACTTGGGACTCCCGCCGCGTCTTCTGTCCTGATTGGATCCGGTTGCATGGCGTCTCTGGAGACCACAGCACACACCTTGGAATGCAATCTTTCAGTTCTTTGGTCCATCACACAGAGAAATAAGCTTCCTTTCTCAGGACAAGTATAAACCTGAGAGTTTCTAAGGAAAGCTGATTTTGTTTGGCCAGTTTTAGTTCCCATTTAAATCCCTCTCACTATAGAGGAACTCAAATTACTGCTTTACTGGACGTGAACTTATTTCAACATCGGCCACGCTTACATTTCTGGAGAAACAGATTGTTGCAAAAACTTTAAGGAGGAACACTGATTAAGTTTTTTTTTTTTTTTTGTAAATACGCATCAACATTTATATTTTAATCAGATAAAAAGAAACATTTGCTAAACACAGTTTCATGGCCTTTTATGTCTGTAGTGTTTGGAACTTTTTTTATTTCAAATCTTTTTAATCTTTTTTCGTAACTATCACTCAGGTGAAACTTGGCCGGTTTAGATTTCACATGAAAAGACACAAACCTGAAAAAGTGCATCATTATAAAATGCAAAATTGTAAACATGAATTTGACACGGTTACAGAGACTTTTTTTTATTTTTTTGCTTTTAACAAAAACCATCTCTCATGTACAGTACTGAGGTAATGGTGTGTGTGTGTGTGTGTGTGTTAACAATAACTATTGAGCAGATTCCAAAAAAAGACATTTTAACTAAATTAACTATTTCCACACAACATAAGATGTGTATCTAATTTTGAGCATTTAAATAAAAATCCTTATTTTTGCACAGAATGCTTTAATTTAAGCAACAATGTTTATTAGCATTTTTTTTTTTAAATTGACCATTTTTAAGGCAAAAACAATCATCTCTCCAAAATGGCTGAAGTTAGTAACATGAAGTTTTTGTTGTCTTTTGATGTTCATTATTATTATTATTATTATTATTATTATTATTATTATTCACATTTCAGCGCAAACATGCTGACACGTCTCTAAACTTTTCTAAACTTTTTTTTTGGCAGTGCATTTTATATCCATACTGTTGCTTTAAAAGCGCGCACGCACACACACACACACACCTTCCCTTCTCCCTCATGCCAAGTTGTGTCTTTTTCACTTTCATTCAAATCAGCAATTTTTTTTTTTTTTTTACACACACACACACACACACACACACACACACACACACACACACACACCACTGTATCTTTTGTTTGCGTTTTCTGGATCAACAAAGTCATTCCATATACTCTCTCCACACACACACACACACACACACACACACACACACACACAGAAGGCCAACAGCATACACTAACACACTTATTTAAACACGTTTTAAGCTTGTGTGTGTGTGTGTGTGTGTATCGCTACAGAGTGTGATGGTATGTAACAGCACTGCAAAAAACCCTGCTAGTTCACCCAGTTACTCAAGAGGTCAGTGTGAGTGTTTCTGTGTGTGTGTAAGAATCATCTGCTGTGTCCTGTATGATCACTTAAAGACCTCACAGCTCACAGTGACTCAGCGAGTCTTATCAGGAAGCTAAATAACTCAACTGTGTCTGTGTGTGTGTGTGTGTGTGTGTCCAAATGATTCCACACACGTTAGACTGTGTAAAGACACGCAAGCGTTGACATGTCATTGAGTGAAAGAGTCGAGACGCGCACACACACACACACAATTATTTGTGTCCCACTATTCTTGTTATACTGTGTGTGTGTTAGCAACTGGAACAAGGCCAAAGAGGCCAGCTGCAACTCAAGAGACAGAGGTGTGTGTGTGTGTGTGTGTGTGTGTGTGTATGTGTGTCTTGTTCTGTCTCTTCTCTGAGAAATGTTGCTGTGTGCATGTGTGTGTGTGTGTGTGTGTGTGTGTACAGTACGTGTGTGTAATAAGAGTGTGCGATTTAGAAACCAGTCATTTAAAATGTAATTCCTGTCCTGCTCAGCACTCTCTCCAGCTCTGTTACACCAGTTACGTGTCATTAACTGTAATTGAACGGTTATTACACACAAAAAAAAGAGAAGTGAACCTACTGTCCTGTCAGAGTTCACCATGTCTAAACACACACACACACACACATCTCTCACAACAGACTGAACAACTGCCGGTGTCTCGTCTCTGTCTCGTCTCTGAGATGCTCTTCATTCAAATGAACCTGTCTGGTTCTCTTCCTGTCTCTCTCTGTCCCCGTCTCCTTCTTTCCCTGTCTTACTCGGCTAATTCAGAACATACAAATAACAGTGTTCAGAATATGGGATGCCAATTGGGTAATAAACGCAACAAATTTACACTCAATTTGCCATCATTCATTTTTGTGTGATTTAAACATTACGCAGGCGGCACACGCTGGTGCAGTGGTTGGCACTTTTGCCTCACACCTCCAGGGTCCGGCTTCAATTCCCTCCTCGGGGTCTGTGTGTGTGGAGTTTCCCCGTTCTTGGTGGGTTCCCCCCTGGGTACTCCGGTATTCTCCCAAAGTCCAAAGACATGCAGATTGGACTAATTGTTGTGTTTGCCACGTGATGGATTGGCGCTCCGTCCAGGGTGTACACCGCCTCGTGCCCAAAATCTCCTATGGTGAGCTTCCAGTGACCCCCATGACACTGTCTGTATCAGGGTAAGTGGTATAAAAGACAAATGATGTTGTTAGACTTTCGGTTGCTTTTGTTGAGGTGTCTCCACAGTGGACCATCCAGTCCACACACAACTTGGCACAGGTTTTACGCCGAATGCCCTTGTTGACGCAGACATACCATTTTATCTGGGCACTGAGGTTTTGAGAGTTTAACCGTGGTCTTCTGCATGGCTGGCGAGAAACTTATCACTGAGCCACCAGATGAATGAATAAATGAATGAACATTAAGTAAATTAAATGTGTTGGTGATGAGGATTGTCCAGGATTGAGTGGAGTTTAAACAGCGTCCTCCTCTCGGCTCCAACAGGAACCGGGTCCAGCTCTAATCCCAGGACAGAGCCGGGACTCCTGATTTGTCCAGTCTATCGATATCAGCCTTAACAGACCAGAGCATAAAAGATGGCACAACCCACCACAGACTCACAGAACATCTGCAGAATGATCCTGCAGACATCGCCTTCTCAGAAAAGACAGCCGACACTGGGCTTTCTAACATTTACATTTAGGTATTTGGGAAGTGCTTTGAAGTTTCCGTCACTGGATAGATACTTACACTGGGTTACTAGAAATACTGGTACTTCTAAAGCGCTGTTGTGTTTATTACCCAATCCATTGTATTATCTGAATGGACTCGCAGCTATTCATTTGTAATCTGAGACGACTTCAACTTTCTCACACACGACGGATAGAGAAATGACAAGGGTCATAGATTTTCTAAAGTCCACCAATAGCGCCTTTGATTTCCTGATATCGAGCTGTAGTTGATTATGTTCACATCAGACAACAAACCTGTCCCTTATTTTCTGATATCAGCTCCCTGAATACCTGAATACGCCTACACGCAGAATCAGAACCATCACAGACACACTGTACCGACACATGATCAGAGGTATTATTATTATTATTATTATTATTATTAATTGTCCGTATTAAATTACTTTATTACTCATCGTGAGTCAACACAACACACGCTTATTACTTTACCACCCCGAACCTGGATTGAGTTTTGATTTCCGCGCCTGATATAAAGGCTTAATTGTGTTGCCCGCTGTGTGTGATTGATGTCCAGCCTTAGCGTTTTATAGCTGATAGCATCAATCAATTTCTTCACTCCGTCTTTATCAGCAACAACCAGATAAAACAACAAACAACAGACTCGGGAGTTTGTCCTGCACGAAAATATGCCGAATCTCTGCTCCCTTACAATGTGAGAATACTGATGTGAGATGTGTGTTGAAGGGGCGGGGCTTACACTTAATCTAAAATATAATTCCCACAGGTTGCAATAAACATATATGAGACAATATAATTCTACATCTTTATTATAAGCAAATATTATGTTACTATTATAACAAGCCGTAGTCACGTGACAACCTTTGTATAAATATTAATGAAATATTGCCGCATTAAATGTTTAAAGTTTATTTTGATCTGATCTCTAAGAACTAAAACTTTCATGTATTTTTTTTTTCAAAATATTGTGCTATTTTGTATAGAAACATGTTGATTAAATGATGATTTACATATTTATTTAGTGTAAACATTTTTTGTCTAATACATGATGAACACCTGAAAAATAAATGTGCCACTAAAGAAATACTACATGCCAGGTTTTCTGTAATGGTCTTGATTGCTGTGATGTGACTAGGACTTGTTATAATAGTAATATCACATTGATAATGATAAACATATACATTTGTGATCCAAAGTGTTGCCAGGGAACTATGAGGTAAAGTATGGATGATATGACGACACTGGACTCTCACAATTAATCCTTTATTTATACGTTTATAAGACCGTAGCCTATGACCTTTCTTTCCATATTTGTGAACTTGTGTATTGGGTTGGAATCGAACCCGGGTGAGAATTCTACCACCAAGGCCCCTTAAACGCAATCATATGGGAAAAAATAAGTACATTTCAGTTTGAGCGCCGCGATATACAAATTGCTACGCAGAAGAATCAACGTAAAGAAGGGTCAACGAATAATTTTTGTCTGTCCATCTCTACAAATTAATACTTTTCAGCATTATATAATTGCTTGCAATTAGATAAAATGGAA
Organism: Clarias batrachus; assembly: GCA_003987875.1. NCBI lineage: Eukaryota > Metazoa > Chordata > Actinopteri > Siluriformes > Clariidae > Clarias > Clarias batrachus. The sequence goes on from QMIH01000069.1 coordinate 609,758, forward strand.
AAAATTATAAAACAAAAGAGTTGATTCATAAAACACAACAACAGAAACATCACGCGGACGTTAACGCAACAGCTCATCCACGACCTTCATCATTCCATGGCTTCTGACCTCTATGGCTATTCACAACACAGCTCTGCGTCATTCCGCGCTGCAACGCCGCGCGCGCTCGCTCGTCTCACCTTGACCAGGTCCAGCGGGTGCGTGCAGCACGCGGCTCCGCACGAGGCGATGCCGCCGAAGTACCAGCGCGAGATCCGCTTTTCGGTCATGTTCCCACGGTGTTACCGGTACAGTTTGAGTGTGTGTGAGAGTGTTTGTGTGTGTCAGTGATAATCCTCAGCGGTGATCGGTGAAAGCACGAGCGCCGCGCGACAACATCTCGTTACAAAGTTCACCAACGGGCCAATGGTTGGCGCGCGCTCAGGGACGGCCCCCTCTGTGTGTGCGCGTGCGAGCGTGTCTGTTGCTTTTCAACTGCAATCGGTTATTAACAATTAACGCGCGAGCCGCGCTCTTTCACGCGCTGCTCTCTCTCCTCTCTCTCTCTCTCTCAGCGCGCGCGACCCTTGTTACTTCCGGCTTCATAGACACTCCGTCCACGCGCTCTTAAAGGGCCAGGCGCCCTGCACTGTGACGCAGAGACCCTTAACTTCTTCGAACCTCAGACATATTGTTTCCTGTTAAACACCTCATTCAGTTTCAGTTAAAGATAAGTAACTCCAAGGAGCTATGTGGAGAATATACATCTTTCATAAACTACTTTACACTCTGTGGTCACTTTATTAGGAACACCTGTAGACCTGGATTAGAGATGGCAACTTTTCACATAAGTTTATAGTGAAACTCTGAAGAGACTCTCAAAGCCCCATTGCGCATGCCCAGTCAGTTTCTCTAACCAGTAGTGATGGAGAAAATCTTGATTCAGTTATTAATTGTGTATTTTATTACTGCTATCTTCTGTTCTTGATCTCCAGCATGATTTACATATCTCCACGTACTGATTTACATATCTCCAAACTGACTCCAAAAATATATATTTTTTAAAAACATTTTCACATGGTGAAAGGTGGTGAGGTGAAGCCTCATTTAGATGTCAAGGATTTTCAGCCAAAAGTTTCACCAAAACGTTCATTTCGTTAAGTTCATTCCCGAGCCCAGTGTACTGCCATCTAGTGGAGAGATTTTGTGTAGCAGCTAGATAATGAACAATTAATATGGACATGCAGCTGAAAGTTTTGTAATGTTGCATTCATCATTAACAGTCCCATTCCCATCCTGGATAACAGACCCATGGTACTATCTCTTCACTACGTCTTAAACAAAATACAAAATGATTGCTTGGCTTTCCACTGACGCAAACAAGTTTTGAACGGCTCCCAGATGTACAGCGTTCAGTTCGTTAGCCTGTATGCCGAAAATATTTTGTATACCATTTGTACCTGTTATTAGCGCACCATCCAATCCACATCCAACTTTGCACAGGATTTATGCCAGGTGCCCTTCCCGATGCAACTTCCTCATTTTATCCAAGCTTGGGACCGGCACTGCATGCAGTAGCTGGGGTTGGGACATGTATCTGGGGTTTAGGTGGGAATGGAATTCAGGCCCTCCACATGGCAGACGAGAAACCTACATGTACAGCTGTCTGTTAGATTATACAAATTATCTAATCAGCCAGTTGTTTAAATATACAGGTTCTGATGTATTTCACACACAGACATATACTGTAGCTTTTTAGACGCGCCTTCATGGAAACAAAACCCTAATATGTCACATGATTGTTTATGATATAAATATGTGTGTGCGTGTCATGTCATTGTCACCTGTATGTACGCACATGATTGTTGGTCATGTGTCTTTATTTTTAACTGTTCTCTTGAACAAGTGGACTTGATTTCAAGGGAATGACCGGCATGAAATGCAGTGAGCTCTGCCAAAAAGAGGACAAGGTCGGGTATGTATAGTACATGGTATACACACATATACACACACAAGGTACAAATGTGCATGTCATAATTCATGTCTGTTAATGGAGGAGTAAACCACATGAACACACAGTAAGGACATTAGGATTTAGGTTTATGTATATGATTTTAATAATTATGTTTGGACAGAAGGAGTTGATTTGTGACAGTATCACATGATCACAAGAAGGAGTCTCCAGCATCAGGACTTGGTAACAGTGGAGTGTTGTGGTGATGTAATAATTTTTATTTGATTGTTGTTGTGTTACAGCGATTGGCATCCAGTATGTTGCATTACTGCCATCTTCTGTTCTTGATCTCCAGCATTCATGTTCCTTACAAATGAAATCCTCTTTTATCAAATACTTACTCATCCATTTTCTAAAATGAGTCTCACAGTTTACTCATCCTTTCTAACCCCCCCTGAAAGGGAGCTCCTCTTTGTCCCTCTTTGCTTCACTTTTCAGACGATTTTATCGTTTTATTAGTAAAAACACAAACTAAGCGAGTTTTCACATCAGGCATGATTTGATGATGATTTCCGATTGCTCCATCCTCCCAACTCCCCCTCTGACTAGCGTTCACATTCTTTTTCTGCTTCTTTGTTGTTTAATGTCAACCAATACAGCGGAACCTCTTCATACTGTACTTCATACATCAATCTGTTTAAACCACCCCATATTATTACCAATATTGCAACACAACGCACGAAAAATCACGTAGCTTTTGAACACTATCAGTCATGGCTGTGCAGGTGAAAGGATGAGATGCACGTGCTGCAGGCACACAGAGATTTCAGAGGAGACAGAGGGCATTGATGCGTCTACACACGGTCTGCTTACATGTTGAGGTATGAATAACTTCCATATCTGATTTAATCCGTGCCCTAATATTCGTACCTTCCTTAGTGGACAGACGGAATGCTTGTGTTCACACTGATCAAAATGAACCAGACTTCTCAGAGATGATTCCAGGTCCCTAATGTGAAATGTCCTTATGTGTTCTGAAACAACACTAAATATACTATACATTAAGTATAT
>QMIH01000069.1:612769-630322 GCA_003987875.1 Clarias batrachus
ATAATTTATTATTATTTTTTTTTACCTGAATATTAAACTGCAATTGTTTGAATTGTTTGTAAAATGAAATTGTAACGGCTAGTTAAACTACTAACTTTAAGTAGTGCAGTTTTAGAAACGTTCTGGCTTCCCACCTCTACCCTGGTGTTGATTTATTTTCTTTAACTTCACACCTTTCCCATTTTTACTCCTTTTTTATTTTTGCTTCTTTGCTTTATTTGTAAAACCATAAATTAGCTTATTCAAATTTATTTATACTGCAGTGTAATATAACTTATTTTAATAGGGGATTGATGGTTAAATGTTCACTTGATTGATGCTGACATCATGTGGACACACAAGTTATTGAACATTTATAGTGGAGTTGAAGGTTTGGAAATAAAATAAATAAAAATCATATTTTTTGGGGGGGGGATAAGAAGTGATTTTATTTATGTATTTATTTATTTATTTATTTATTTAAATTATGACTCCCACTGAATGAACTATTCAATTATTAATGTTTAGGCCCATGTGACAGACACTGTTCCAATGATGGTTATGAAACAGTTTGGAATTTTGGCCCAGAAATTATGACATCAGTGGCTTTTACACACAGACGACCATTGTGTCAAGTGTCCACACACACACGCAGAAAAACATGTCATGCATGCTCAATCAGCCCACAATCTTTTTTTTTTTTTTTACAATGCACAAAATCTTGCCAATATTTACGACTTATTGTAATGTTAAACAGCCCATGTTAACTAGAAGTAATGTAGAAGTAAAAGTAACAAGGAACAATGAGGAAAAAAAAAACACATCCCTTTAAAAATGACAATCAACTCATATAAAATAAACATAAAAACAGTTACTACAACTGCATTCATAACAACATTGTCATATTTATATATAAAGCATAAAACATGAGAAACCTATGTTTATCAGTTATACTCAATAATAATACATATTTCTACTTATTTATATGATATTAAAATAGTGTATGCACCAAAAACATGTTCTAAAAAAAACATTTTTTAAAAAAATTATGTAAGTAGGTATTACAACAAGTTAGAGATTATAATCAACATTAAACAGATCATCATAACCAGGATGCATTCAGTGCTACAGGATGATGTGTGTCAACTTTTTTTATTGTTTGCTGATTTTATTTAGCAATCCTGAATCCCAGGTATTTTCTCTTGTTTCTTTCAACTTCATTTTCATCCTATTTCAATTTCTGTGTTATTTTGTTGACTTGACAACCCGGATTCCTTGCTCAAACATAAGCCTTGTCCTGTTTTCCCTCTGACGTGCCTGAGGGATTGTCCTTGGTTGGCCCCGCCCCTTTACCAAAACGAGGCTTGGTTAGAATCCCAGTTGGGACGGCGCCTCCTTGGTACAGCATGACCCCTCCAATGACCATCATAAAGGCCGCGCCTCCTCCAAGGTACAGTGCAGGGCCCAGCTCACGCTTGAGTGCTGGTGCCACATTTGTGTCGTAAAAGTCTCGGATCACAGAGAAGGTGGTCCAGAAAATTGGCAAAAAGAAAGCGATGCCAGCTGCCATGAAGACGACACCGGTGCCGCGCACCAGACGAGCTTTAGTATCGCGTGCACCTTCGAGGCAGTGTGTGCACTTCATCCCAATCACACCCACCGGTATGGCAAATAATCCCAGCAGGAGAGACAAAATGACGACCACACGGCAAAACTGGGTTGAGCCTGAGAGGGCCAGGGCGGAGTCGTATACTTTACACTGGATCCTCCCTAACTGTGACAGGCAGGTCATCCACAGCCCCTCCCACACCACCTCAGATACCACCAGCTCATTTCCCACGAAAGCTGACACGCGCCAAAATGGGACAGAGCAAACCAAAACCCCGCCCGCCCATCCTGCTATCGACACCACGAGGCCAAGGACCTGGAGACCTGTAGTCGGCATTGTCTGATGAACTATAACGAGCTGTGAGGCTGAGACGTGTGAGGTTGTTAAATTAATTTGAAATTGAAGCTAACTTTTCCTCCGTAAGTCAGTTTAGTTTGTCTGTAACTTCATTTTCTGCTGTCAGACTTTCTTTAGAAATTAAAGGAACTGGACAGGCGAAGAGACGCGGGAGCAGCACTGTGGGAGAGAAAAATCACAAAATTCTTTTTAGTGTTAAACAATACAGAAATTCTTTTTTTTAAAAATGTAGGAAAATCAATGTTATTCATGATGCACCTTTCTAACCCTAACTCGTTTATTTTACTTTCTGATTACCCTCACTCAAGGTTTTTTTAAGACTACACAGCTGATCCCTTGAGTTATCTTCACATTGTATATATCTGTGAGTTCTACAGTTATTTTTCTTATTACTTATTCAATTTCACCAAACATTGAAGTAATTTTCAGCCAGTATCATTCAAAACAACAAAAAAATCGAAGATGATGGGTCAGCACTACCCAGCCGTGTTCAGTTCTTAGCCCAAGTTAAGTAGATTCAGCAATCTGCTTAATTGTTTTCTTTGCTTGATGTGGGACAATAATTTGAAACAGAGAAACATCTTTGCCATGACCACAGGATAGTATATGTGTCTGACATGGTTAAGTAATGTTCCTCACTGCATCGGTTAGGGTTAAATAACTTTTTGCAGCCGAACTAAAATAATCACTGCAGTAAATAACCAGTGAAAGACTCTTAACTAATTGCATAGTTACTTCCTTCTATCCATCTATCCAGGAACCTCTGCAATGGCAACTAGTGGCCATTGTATTTATTCCCATTTTTATGACCATGATAGGACCTGGACAGGAGTAGCTCAGTGGTTAAGGCACTGGACTATGGTCTATTGCCAGCCTGTGTTTAACCTCACCACCACCAATTTACCCCTATTAGGCCCTTGAACAAGGCACTTAACCGTCAACTGAGATGTATAATGAGATAAAAACGTAAGTCACTCTGGATAAGGGCGTTTGCCAAATCCTGAAATGGATATGTAGCGCAAGAAATCTATGCCTTCAAGTTTTCCAATATTCACATGATAATTTACACACTCTGGGTAATTTGAGAATGCTAATTAGCCTAATCTGCCGTTTTGACTGGGCAGTATGTTTATACAAAATTAAATTTTTACAATAAACAAAAAATAAAATCAGTAAATACCTTAGACATTTTTTTACTAAGTATATATTTCTTGCTGGAATGGTGATTAATTTTGCTTCTTTCTAGAAACAAATGTCTAAAATTAGCAAAACTATCAGTCAATAGATCGAGAAATGTCTTTAAATTGCATTTTTCTTCCTAAAGGCAACTTGTGACACTATACATTGAATCAACGTAGCTAAAAAAGTGAGATAAATGACTTACTTTATTACTGTATCTATTTATTTATCTAGTTATCTTTTTTAATACTTTTACTGGTCTGAGAAGAGGTTACATGACTTATGACGTTACAAAACCCAGCCATGAAAACAGAATATTTTAAGATAATTTCAAAGTCAATATAGACATGCCTGATGTTCTGCGATTTCAAGACACTATAATAATAATAATAATAATTATAATAACAAACTAAACAAAACAGAACTGCTTGATATTATCTACAGACATAAAATTATTATTATTATTTAGGTAACTGTTGATAATCTGGATGATTCTAGGCAATACATTTTTTTCCAGCCAGATTTTCACACTTTTTGATAATAATAAAAATATAATTACAAGTTTTATATTTATTAAGAACCAAAACTGTAATGGTATCATTTTGATTAGCTGTAATTTTACAGGAGCACTTACCAACCAGTGAGTCAGTGTCGTTCGAGTTGTTGGTGAGAGATATCAGGGTGAAGATGTGACTTTGTGGATCTGAAGTGTGTGTGTAAGTCAGAGAGAGAGAGAGAGTGTTTCATTTGCTTTATCCCAAAACAGTCTCTTTGTTCATAAGACGTAGGAGGAGAACAGCTCTTGGCTGATTTAGGCCATCTCACACACATGTATGCATGCATGCATGCATGCGTATACACACATACACACACTCACAAGCTGACCAGCTACCCACGTGTCAGTAATGCACGCATTCTCTCAGTCAAAGAACAGAACAACACAAACCCTTCAAACATGGACAAAGACCCTTCAGTCAGCCATTGCGCATTTACAGTTCACAATAATTATTCTGTAACAGATACTGAATACATGAGCTTATGATTTTTTTTTTCTTTTCTAGAAAAAAAAAAAACATGCTCAGTTCACTCTGGTTGCTATACAAAGTCTAGAGAATGGTTGTAAACCCATTCAACCAGGGGCCCTTTAGGTAATCATAACTGAGGTGTCAGAATAAGGGGCGGAGTCATTGACCTTTCCCTGTCACCATTGGCCTTGATGGTCTCTAGTCGCCCCCACCTTTCCTATGTGTCTCAGATATTAAAAAAAAAAAAAATTAAAGGTTAAATGGTTTCAGCAGATTGGTAGAGTGAACTGAGAATCAATAGAATAAGCAGCGCATCATGATAAAAAACTGAATAAATACATTTTGTTGATGAAATACAAAGATTATTAAAAAATCTCAAATATCGAATCAAGTCTTATTTACTTAAAAAAAGATTAAAAGTTTGAAAACGTGTCAGGTATCATCTGTAGGGAATGAAAATACAACCGTGGAAAAAGTGAAATGTTCGATTTTATAAATAAACTAATAATATGTTAAACAATTAAAAATTGGCAGCATGTGACTCTATTCCAGACTCCTTTTCCCTCTTTCTTAGTGCAGAATTTAATTTGTAGGTCTTTCCTTTCCTTGGTGCTGCCAATATCACTGACTATTATAATGCACATTTACTGTACATCTAGCTGCAGTTGTTTTACCTACAGCCTTTCAGCGTCAGGAACTCCAGGACAATTCCCCACCGAGCCACCAGAGGGCACAGTTATGAAAACTGAATGGTTTGACCGAAATGAAGAACTAACCACAAAGCTTCATGCGGTGTCCTCCTTTAGTTAAAGTTCTGGAAAGATCTGGTAATCAGTGATTGACATGAAAGATTCACTTCACGCTACCAACTGTAGGACTAACCGAACTAATGACATTGAACTGATATTCTGCCATTGTTTGTACACCAGACTTCACATGATATGAAGGAACATTGGAGTTAAGAGTGTTGTCAGTACACCAAAAGAGGTAGGAGCAAAAGCAGTGCCACAAAACTTGTTGAAAAATAATAGTAATAAAATAACAGTATGACTGGTGACCCATTGTTAATAAACTACAACCTTAACTGTGGCTAGTACTGTTCGGAATGGCCTTAAGTTAAATATTCTAATCAGACAGGAAACTTATATCTATCTTACTGTTTTTTTTTTTATTTTCCCATGTAACCTAGGTTTAGTTCAACATATCATGCTACTTGCATCAAAATGCAGTTAATATCAATTATAGTGTGCATGTACAGTAGGTAGGAGCCCAGAATGTGCTTTAACGTCATACTCACTGACCTACATCTACATCTAGACGCCCTTATCCAAAGCGACTTACATGTTTATCTCATTACATCTGAGCAATTGAGGGTTAAGGGCCTTGCTCAAGGGCCCAACTTGGCAACTTGGTGGTTGTGAGGTTTGAACCTGGGATCTTCTGAACCGTAGTCCAATGCCTTAACCACTGAGCTACCCCTGGCCTGATGATACTCAGGTTTGCCTCAGGATAAACTCCAGCTCCTCACACTGAAAAAAATAATCCTTTGAATTTACTTGATCTTAATGTGTACATCGGTCCCACATCATCATCATCATGTTTACTTAACATAATCTTTATCATTTACTGTAATAGCAATTGATTGTGTAATTGTAATGTAGTTTAATTATGTCAATGCTACTCCATTATTATTGACAAGTCTAACATGTTCTTTGTGCTACTTATGTTACTACAACTAGATGTTATACCATAATGTATACCATTATGTTCCCATGCTTCAGTGACTCTTAAAGACAACTCCAGAGGCAGTAAATATGTAATTCATCCTTTTTATTAGGGGACAACTTATAACATTTATCATACTTTCATAAAACACTAACAATCTAATTCACACACTAAAAAAAAATGAAATGTTGGGTTTGATTATTTTTTTTTCTTGTCAACATGTTCCACAGTTAAACTCAATTAATATTTGTAAGGGTCTTTATTCACAACAAGATTACTGTCACAAGTATTTTAATAACCATTTGCACTGTTTGAAATGCAGCACAGAAATTGAGAATATTATAGTTCAACAATACAAAAGACATACTTTACACATATGCAACATATTCTATTTTTCTTCTTTTCCAACACTTCTGTCAACTTCTGACACATTTAAGGTGAGAGGAAAATTGTGAAATTTTAAATTATTTAAATTTACCATATTAACAAAATACAAATTAAATCCAAATTGCCCCCCCATTCCCCCCCAAGTTTCTGCAAAGTCTAAATATATTGCATCCAAAACAAAACATCCATACATTTTCAATAAGTACAAATGATGCTCGATGTTGGTTTACTCAAAGTTAAAGTTTTTAAGCATTTGTACCTTTGGTGAAAGTCTGGTAGCATCCAGCTGGAGGACGATCCTCTGCAGTACCTCAAAGAATGTTTTCAGTTCCTGAGGTTCATTGCATACATTAGACCTATTAAGAGCGCACATGCAGTAGCGATGTCTCCCAAGTCGTGAAGCACTTCAACCACTGGAGGGGTCGTGACATCACCTCCCTCAACACTGATGCTGTAGATGCCAAATACAACATGTTCAGGATCCTCTCTGCAGCATGGCCATCTGTATCCTATTGTTATACACAAAAAAAAAGCAAAAATGAAATCACTAGACTAATACAGAATTCCAAAGAGCCTGTTTRCATKTTTCCCTGTAAATGTTGTTTAGTATTTGATCACTAACTTTTGGTCCACACTGATTTCTCAMAAACTTGAAAACATTTTCCTAAGTACAGTGATCTGAGGCATCTAATAGCAGCTTTATCTGATCATTTTTGAAGGCTAAATGGATATTGTGATATTCTGAAGAGCCCAACGGTACCGTTACTTCTGCTATATATACTTATCCACTTATATACTTTTCGCCAAATAATGGAAAGACATGCAGTGGACCGACCTGTGACACAGTACGTGGCTAAATCCGTTAGCTGGCTAACTTCAGTCTAAAACACCAAGCCTCTCTAAAACTACAGAATCAGGCCAAAGTTAAATACTAATATATGTGTGAAAAAAAAATATCTGAGGAACAATCTTACCTTTTTCGGGTGTTGACCTCCCTCGGTCAAACAGGACAGAACATAAAGCGCGCAGGACAGCGAGTCCATTAACTTAGCGCAGGTGTAGTTTGATTCGTCTTGCTCTTCTGTTTCATTAGCGGTTCATRACAGCTKGHGTCTCGCTACTGCCCCCTGCTGTATGTATGAAATGTTGACTTAACATGAATGGTTCATGATTAGACAACGTATTAGGAATGTGTACCGTCAAGTTGAGACAAAATTACGTTAACCTTAATCGAAAAAAAAAACATTTTAAATCAACAAATACGATTATTATGAGTAAACTGAAAGTAATGATATTATGTAAAATGCATTTGACGTATGAGGCCCATATCAAACATCTGTGTAAGACATCTTTTTTTCACCTCAGGGACATTGCTAAACTGCGTCCAGCATTTACATTTGCAGATGCGGAAAAGTTAGTCCATGCGTTTGTCTCCTCCAGGCTGGACTATTACCATCTCAGGGAGTTTTTCCTTGCCACCGTCGCCCTCGGCTTGCTCATCAGGGACAATCTTATCATTTTGATTCACACACATCGCATAAAAACTTATTTCTTTTTATTGTGTAAAGCTGCTTTGCGACAATGTCAATTGTTAAAAGCGCTATATAAATAAAATTGACTTGACCTGACTTCTGCAATGCTCTCCTCATTGGGACTTCTGGAAAAAGCCTCCAAAAGCTGCAATATATGCAAAACTGCGCTGCTAGGATCCTGATGCGAGCACGTAAATATGATCATATTACGCCCATCCTCAAATCTCTTCATTGGCTGCCTGTTTCATTCAGAATTGAATACAAGGTTGCCCTTCTTACCCACCAGTGCATCTATGGTGATGCCCCTCCCTATCTCAAAGAACTTATCACTTCACATACATCTTCACGAAACCTCCGCTCTGTCTCAGGTCATCGTCTGAAACCTCCGAAGACCAAGCTTCATACCATGGGAGATCGGCGGCATCTATACTGTGGAATGCTCTCCCTGAGTATCTGAGGATGCCACAGACTGTTGTTGAGTAGAAATAATTTGTAGCACTTTGAGATTTGCCTCAAATATAAAGTGCATTATAAATAAAATGTATTATTATTATTATTATTATTATTATTATTATTATTATTCACCCCCGCAGCAGCACGACAGCGGGAGATTGAAATCAGTCACCTTTTAAAATCATCCCTGAAATGACCGCCAGGTGGCGCAAAGGGACATTTTGCAAAAAGACTGAAATCTCCGCTGCAGATGATGCGCCTACAGGATATTTACGTTTTATGCGAATTACATCAGCTGAAATTTGTTTTCTATTAGTTTATGTAAAAGCAGATATTTGAAAATTGTAGACATTTTTGTGAATATGAAGTGGATTTTAAGGGGAAATAAAAATCCCTGACTAACAAATAATTATTTTTCATGAAATAACCTCTTCCACAATTATTGGCACCCCTAACAATTCCTAGAAAAATAAATGTAGTTTATTTGTAGTTTAAAATTGAAGTATTTCTGTCATTTCTACAGTACAGTAGTTTACAAAGTTGATCTGCGTATCTAGGAACAATTAATTAGTAATTTATCACTTCCTGCTTCCCTGGGGTATAAATATGACGTGACACAGAGGCCATTTCTCTTATCCACTCTTCAACATGGGAAAGACAAAGGAACACACCATTCATGTAAGGCAGATGTGTGTCGACCTTCACAAGTCAGGCAACGGGTACAAGAAAATAGCCATCCGCCTGCACCTGCCCATATCTACTGTGAGAGGAATCATTGAGAAGTTTAAAAAAACTGCAATAGTAGTAAGCAAGACTGGACGAAGATGCAAGTTTATTTTGCCTCCACGCAAATGAAATGAGCGTGTCAGGGTAAGAAGTGAAGCGCATAAAGCGATGCACCCATCATGCATAGTGTCCACTGTACAAGCCTCTAGAGTCAGTGTTATGATCTGGGGTTGCTTCAGTTGCTCAGGTCGAGACTCAGCCACTTAAATGTACAGAATGACCAAGTACTGTATGACCAAGTTCAAAAATGAATTGGCTATCAGATTGTCCACCGTAATCAAACAAAAAATCATAATGACCATCAAGCAAAATATTAAAGTGTGAAACATCCTTTTTTTAGGGGGTGTGTACCAGGACGTTCTTTCAGTTGTTTCTATTAGCAGTTGCCATAGTGGGTCATCAAATATGTCCCTTGGACCACAACCAAGGGTGTCCTGCCAACCCTTGGTTGGAACTTGTACTTTAGCATGACATATGAACAATAGCACTGAGGCAAGAAACACAAGTTAAGTAAAAAGAAAATCCATCATTACTTTAAGAAATGAAGGTCAGTCAGTCCAAAACTTTTCAAGAACTTTTTAATGTATCGCTAAGCGCAGTAGCAAGAAACATCAAACACTATGATGAAACTGGCTCTCAGGAAAGTAGAACCAAGAGCTACCTCTGCTGCAGAGGTAAAGTTTATTAGAATTACCAGAAACATAAACTGCTAATTTACAGCACCTCAGATAAGAGCCCACTTAAATACTTTAGAAAATTCAAACAGCAGGCACACAGTATTTCCACAATTTCTTTGTTAGATGTAGAGAATGTGAACTGATGGTTCCTGAATGAGTCAAGCATAAGGGAAGAGGTGTAATGGTGTGGAGGTGATTTGCTGATGATAGTCAAAATTAAGAGGCACACTTAACCAGCAAGACTACCGCAGCATTTTTGCAATGTTAACTACCCAGCCAGGACAAAAAGCAGCAACCTTTTTTTTTTCTTGCAGCTTCAATGCTATGTATTGTGGATCAGCTCCAGGTAGCATAGCCAAAAAACACTGGTAGGAGCATCACTGTCTTATAAATGCACATTGTTTCTTATGTATTTTATAGTAAGTGTGCATTTTAAGCTATATGTATAATTTATAATCTGTGGCACACATAGATGGCATGCAAATGGAAAAGAAATAATACAGGGAAACATTTAATTTGTCAATAAATATTTTAGAACAAATAATGGCATGATGAAAAAAGTTGCATGTTATTTGTTATTACATGGATGTATTTGCCAAATATTGAGACCTGAGACCAAATTCTGAAAGATCAAATGATTGTTTTAAATGTTTTTACAAAACATTTTAACTTTTTAAAAGAGGGGCTACTAATTCTTGAAAATGACTGTATGAACTAACACAAATAGGAACCTTGATTATCTAGACAGCAATAAATGAAACAATAATTGCAAAAAAACTGAGCTACAGGACAAGAATGGCTGTCAAAAAGGGGTGAATAAACACTGGATATTATACCAACATGCTGTATGTACAGTATATACTGTAAGGCTTTTGTGTTTCCTGTGTTTTATTTATAAGTAATTTCTGCAGACTTGGTAAAGGATTGCTATTTTTATCCAGCACTTCATTTCTGACAACTGAATAAATTGGCTTAGTTTATTATTATTTTTATTTATATTTTTTTATGGCTTTACTACAATAGTGTGAGTGAGTATACTGTAAAAAGACTGTACTGTAAAAATGTTTTAGACATTATATTATCTTTATTACATATGTTGTTAAATATGTTTATTGTGTCTGATTTTTTTGTACAAAGTGGGACACTATTCCAAGAATAACTTAAAAATTAATTTAAAAAATTTTAATAATTATAAATAAATCATACTACAGAATATGTGCATGTTTGTAAACAAAGCAACATATTACATGACAGACCAGTTTTCAGATGAAAAAAGAAAAACAATGACAATCAAACAAGCAATGTTTTCTCCTGTGTTTTGCATGAAAATAAAAAAATTAAAAAATAAAGTCTGACAAAGGTACCATAAGAACTCATATTCTCTAGTAATATCTAACTGTTGCATCTAACCCTGCAGAATACAAGGTCAATTTTCGTATCTTTTTTTCGAAGGCATGTGTTTTATCGTGATTTAGTAATTTATTTTATTTATTTTTTTTGGTACTGTATTGTCCCAAAACATTGGCAAAGTAGTGTAAGAATAACAGCTACTAGGTTTTACTGAGCATGTTGAAGAATAAGAGTTTTCTGGTAACTTTTTCATTCTTTCCTTTACTATTTTCATGCAAAACCCAGGAAACCGCATCATTATTATTATTAGTAGTAGTAGTCATTTTTCTTTTTTTTTTTTGTGTCCATCTGCAAACTGGTCTGCCATGGAATATGTTGACCACATTACAAACATGAATTTTATGAAATTCTTTATTTGTTATTTTCTAAGTTATATTTGGTTAATTAAGTTATATTTGCACAGTATTATTGCTAACACACATACAATATGTTTTCTTCATTATATTCATTTGTACTTATTGAATTGGTGTAGAAAATATAAAAATGTAAAAGACATTTTCAAAATGTTTGGTGATGTTCTTTTGATTGCTTCTGTAAGGAGTCATCAGAACTGATCATACCTGATTTGGCGCTGGTTTTACTCCTGACACAACCCTTCCTATTTTCTCTGCGCTTGGGACTGGCACCGAGAGTGCACAGACTTGTTCTGTCATTGTGGAGGTGAGAGTGCAAATGCAAGATGAGCTTTTATTAAACATAATAAAAAGGAAAGCAAGGCTTCAAAGACATAAAAACAGGGACTAGGACTAGTTAATAAATCCCCAGGAACAGAACAGAAAGTTAAGGAACAAACTCAAAAACAGGCTTTGAATAGACAATTTGCTTAACAAAAAACAAAAGACACACCCAAATCTAATGGGTAGAATAAAAGAATATAGGAAATGTTCACACAGAAACACCCAAGTCAAAATAAGAGTCTTCAAAGGAAAAACTAAGTATCATATACACTAAAGTACACTAAAGCCCAGTAGACATAGATGATAAACGTTAGCCATTTTTAATGACTTGGGACTACAGGATTGTTTATTAGAAATTAGAATGATTAAGATCATTTATAATCTACATTAAAAAATATAATTTTGAATATACCGTGTACTCTAAACTCTTCCTTTAATAATAGTTTAGAGATTTGAATCAGATAATGTAAATAACTCTTTTGACAACTGCACAGTAACTTCTAAAAATAGAACAAAACGTGCACACACACACACACACACACACACACACACTGAATAGTGGGAGTGTCGAGAGTAAACACTCCTCACGGTCACTAAAGGATAATGATCTTCATCAACGAGAGAAGCATTGCCTCATAAATGTATGTTTGTTTGTTTTTTAATATACACTATATATTTATTTACATATTTGTGTATTAAGTGTGGGTTTTAGGCCATATGTCAAATTGGGAATAATCTATAGTTGTGCTTTGAACGGAAGAAACAGAAGGTGTGTTCAGTAGCTGCGACGAGATGCACCTACGATACGCATTCAGCTGTGACTGGAAAGTGTCACCTGCTCAGTAAGTGTATGTACTATCAGACTGACATCACATGTATGGTGTGTGTGTCACACATCTAAAATGTTTATGCATTTTTTTTTTTTTTTTAGTGGACAGAATGCTGGAAATTGTGAAATGAAAGTGAAAGTGCCCTGTCAGGAAGTGAAAGTAAAATAAATAAATAAATGATACTGAGGTTTTGAATCCATTAAGTCAGATCAGGTCATTTTGACATAATCAATATGTATTTGACAGGAAAGTAATTGGACAATCAACTGAAAAGCAGTTTAATATACATATTTTATAACAAATTACTTCAATCACAAATTGATTATTTTATATCCACTGTGGTGGTTTACAGAGGGAAAAAATATATGAAAATTACATCGCTGCCAATACTTATACAACTGACAGAAATTGTTTTTTTTGGTTTTATAATCTTCAACATAGAGACACTTGCATTGTGTATTGCCTTTGATATGCATTTTTATGTAAAACAAGACACTGATCAAGCATTTCATGAAAACCACCTGCCTTATGTTACAGTGTGTATATCTTCCTTGTGTCACTAAAGCAGTGGTGACCCATCATTGGACTCCAGTAGACCTGTGAAGGTGTGTGTGGTATCTGGCACCAAGCTCTCAGTAGCATATTTTTTAAGTGTACTTGTTTTTCCAGTGCATCCCACTGACGCTTTATTGGATTGTGATATGATAAATTTGGAGGCCAAGTCAACACCTTGAACTCATTGTCATGTTTCCTCAATTCATTCCTGAACCATTTTTGCAGTGTACCCCGCAGCATTATCCTGCTGCCATCAGGGAACACCATTTCCATGAAGTGGTGTAACTTGATTAGCAATATTGTTTAGATAGGTGTTACATGACAAACTGCTTCTGCAAGTTTGTCTTCTTTACATAATATGTCTTGTTGCTTTCCCCAGGTAAGTGACACATACTGTAGGTCAGCATGGGCATCCTGACTGGTCTGTGACTACAGAGCCCCCTACCTGACAAACTGTGATGCACTGTGTTCTGACTCCTTTCTATCGCAACCAGCATTACCTTTTTCAGCAATTTGTGCTACAGTATCTCACCTGTTCGAGTCACCAGTTATTCTTCCTTGGAGCACATTTGGTAGGTATAACTACTGAAGAAGACCTGCTGTTTTGGAGATGCTCTGAAACGGTCATGTAAGCATCACAATCTAACCTTTGTCGAAGTCACTCTTATGATTGCCCATTTTTTTTGCTTCCAACACATAAACTTGCTGCCTATTATAGCACTCCCTCCCCTGACAGGTGCCACTGTAATTACATCATTTTATGGATTAGCAGTGTGCTGTATGTAGCTCCACATATGGTATAATAGAATAAATAATATAGATAGAGTGGAACCTTGGATTACAAGCATAATTTGTTCCGGAAGTGGGCTCGTATTCCAAAACACTCTTAAACCAAATCATCATTTCCCATAAGAAATAATGAAAACTCAAATTATTCGTTCCACAGCCCCCAAAAATAAATACATAAAAATAATTAATGCGATCTATAAAATAAAAAAAAAATAAAAAATTAATCTGCACTATACCTTTAAAAAAAAGTACAAATAAATCCTGACAGATAAGTGTTTCCGTTGGTGCGCGCAGGTGAGAGAGTGATGCTTGGTGTCAAAATAAGAGTCGCATGTGTGAAGCATGATACTCAGCGCTCGTAAACTAATACTTGCTCGGGAACGAAAAAAAAATTACTAAAAATCTTTGCTCGGTTTGCGGAACACTCGTAAATCACGTTACTCGCAATCCGAGGTTCCACTGTATTTGTGAAAGCTTATTTTTGCTTCCATATTTTATTTCCAGACCTACATGAGCTGCATGCAGATTGAAAAAGAAGAGAAACCAAGGTTTTAAGGGAAAATGGCCTCACACTCTTCACGTATGTCAAATACATTTTCTGTGTCCTACTGTACATGTGATTACAAACAAACTGTTTTAAATGCCCTGGCCATGTAATGCAAATATTATAAACCTATACTCTAATGTTAGCTAATTTAAACTAAATAGTACATTACTTTATACGCGTTTTTGTCTTTATTGCAGTGAATTCAGATCTCAGGATTATGATCCTTGGTCACAGTGGTGTAGGGAAAAGTGCAACAGGCAATGTAATATTAGGAAAAGAAACTTTTAAAGAGATTAAAACTCTACAGTGTGAGGTACAGAGTGGAAAAGTGGAAGGAAGGAACATCTCAGTGATCGACACTCCAGGATTCAACATCGCTTCACTCAATACAGAACCATGGAGGACTGAAATGAAGAAGGGTTTGATGCTTTCTTCTCCTGGTCCTCATGTGTTTCTGCTGGTGCACCGACTGGGAAACTTCTCCGAAGAAGACAGAAATGTTGTTAAGTGGATTAGAGAGAATTTAGGAAATGAAGCTCTGAGGTTTAGCATGGTACTGTTCATAGGAAGAGAAGAAATGACAACCAGACAGTGGGGGAAGTTTACTGAAGATTCCAGAACGAAGGACTTGATTAGCTGCTGTGAAGGAAGATATTGTGTGATGAACAGCAAGAGAGAAGCTAATCCTGCTCAGATCATTAAACTGCTGGAGGAGATTGAGGTCATGGTCCAGCAAAATGGAGATCGGTTCTACACTCAAGGGATGTACGATGCAGTTCATAGAGAAAGAATGATAGAAGTGGCAAAAGAGAAAGAGGAAATGAGAAAGGAACATGAGAAGAAACCAAATCCAAAGCAGGACACGTGTATGATTCTGGAGGTTTGCAAAGATGATGGTGCTAACAGAAAAATGGCAAAAGTGATACCATGTAAGAAAGAGGAGGAGTCAGTAAGGTCACTCTCTGAGAGCAAGAGAGAGATTAAAACCAAGTTTGTGAAAGATGATTTCAGGAAACAAGAGGAGACACGTAGAGAGAGGGAAAAAAAGAGATGGGAGGCGGAGAGAGGAGTTACAGTGGGTGTGCAACCTGATCCAGGTGGGTTTAGTACTTATATTAATGTTCCTATCTACAGTAAATGCCTGATTTACCTCCAAAAAAAAAACAAGTTTCAAATGCAGTTTAATGGTGTTTTCCAGTGTGTGATGTGAGGATTGTGCTACTGGGAGGAGCCGGAGCAGGGAAAAGCTCATCAGGAAACACTATCCTAGGCAGAGAGGCATTTGGGAAAGATCTCATCAGAGCTACCACAATGGGCAAGAAACAGGATGGAAGGGTGGGAAATAAATCCATCACTGTGATCGACACTAAAGGTTACAGTAAAGACAACTGTCAGGAATGCTTTTCAAGGTATTGTGAAAAGCTGGAGCAATGTTTTTCTTTGTGTAGACCTGGTCCTCACGTCTTTGTCCTTGTTGTACCTTCTCCTCATACCTTCTCCTTCCCTGTTCAATTGTTTTATGAAAGATTCGGTCCAGAGGTTTTGAAGCGTACTTTAATCCTAGTCACTAATGGCGATTCTTGGGGAAGAGACCACAAGGAAGTTTTAAATAATAGCTCTGACCTCCAGCAGCTCATGGAAAACTGCGGAGAAGAGTATCAGATCTTCAACAACAAGGAGAAAGAAGACCAAACACAGGTCACAGAACTGCTGCAGAAGCTTGAGGTCTTGATTGAGAAGAATGGACAGGGGTATTGTACCACCGAGATGTACCAGAGGAAGGGGCAGGAAGCAGGAAGCTGTACTCTAATATGAGAATTGTAATAGTTTCTTGAGAAATTCGTTTTAAATGGTGGGACTAATTGATTCTTTAAATTTTTTTTAGGATTACAAAATACAAAATACTTTTTTTCCGGTTGATCATAACCAGTCTTATGTAATAGTTGGCATTCATCTGTCTAGGGAAGTGAAGTACCTGAAAAATGTGAAAGCTTGTTTAATCTGGAATATATTTATGTGCTATAGTGTTCTTTTGTCTTTATGCTCTTTTGTAACTACTTTCGGAAAAGAAAAATAAATAATAAAATAGACTGTAAATAAGTGAAATGTTTCACACAGGTTATGCACATTTTTTGTCAATTTGATTTTAACTCATGATACTTTTCTATTTGCTTAACAGAATTCGTTCCATTGTGGCATCATCAGTAGAAACTAAATTTTAATTTGAAGCTTAATCTAATGCCCGTACACAGTGTGGCATTTGTTATTTTGGATATTAGGGATACATTGTGTCACTGGATAATAGGATCGCTTATCTAAAGACTCTTT
Source organism: Clarias batrachus (assembly GCA_003987875.1). Lineage (NCBI taxonomy): Eukaryota > Metazoa > Chordata > Actinopteri > Siluriformes > Clariidae > Clarias > Clarias batrachus. Next base: position 629,615 of record QMIH01000069.1, read on the forward strand.
TGTTCAATTTGCTTGATATTAAACATTAGTACACCTGACTGCAATGCTATATTGAAATGACAAGATGTCATAAATGCAACATTGGTGCCAGGATTTAAGAGAGGAGAAATAATAAATAATAACATATTCATTACAAAGATAGACTTTTGATTGTGCAGAATAGCGCTACACATTCTGAGAGTAAACTCCATCCTATATGGTACATCCTAACATTTCTGACCACATTTCTGAGGGCTCTGGTGCACATTTTAAACCCTGTTTTTAACATATTTGATGCAGCTTGGTATCTCAGCTGCCTAATTTATTCCCTGGCAGACTGGTACCTAAGAAATGATGGAAGCTTGTTGCATAATTTGAGTCTGAGAATGTCAAAGAACCTTTCAAAGTAACAGCTCTGTATGAGTTTTGGAAACACATTCCTGGTTTATATACTGCATGACATGTAAAGAGCGAGCAGACATTAGGATGACAATAAATGAGAAAAAAAGGCAATAGGCACAGGAACATCTGCTTAAGGACTAAATTATTAAATCTGTTCAGGCCATTTAAATGGGATAAACACCCAGCAGAGGTCGCCCTTGACCAACTCGACCAACACACACACACACACACACACACACACACACACACACACACACACAATTGGTATTTTTATGATACCAGTATGAATGCATTTCATGTAAAACAGCTTAAAAAAAAGAATATATA
>QMIH01000069.1:634863-645423 GCA_003987875.1 Clarias batrachus
ATAATAATAATAATAATAATAATAATAATAATAACATAATAATAATAATAATAATAATAATAATAATAATAATAATAATAATAACAATAATAATATCTACTACACTTTACATGATTACCATTTAAAAAAATATGCAACTTGCACACAAACATTAGAAAATGTTAATGTGGCTTTTCATATAGAGTGACCAGAAATGTGTGCGTGAGAATTTACAGTATTTATCATAAAGATAAAGATATTACGAGGCAATAAAATTAAACACCACTTTACTTGCAAATGATATAATTTGTAGATGTTATTATATTATATATTACATTACATTATATATGTAATAATATATACAATTAGATTGTATAATATTGATGTATTCGGTGGTAAAGTTGGAGTGGAAGAACCCGAGTGTCCTGACTGAGCTCAACCCCACTGAACCGTCACCTTTGGGATGAACTGTAACTGGACCCTCGGCATCCCGAAATCAGCGTCTGAGATAACTAATGAATAAATACTAATCCCCACAGCCACGTTATAACATCTAGTAGAAAGCCTTTAAAGGAGACTGGAGTGTGAAGTGCATTATAACAGCAAACAGAGCAGCTACTCCACACCCAGCGCCCAAGATTTGGAATGAGAACTTCAAAATATACATACAGGAGCAATTTTTAACTTTTGGCCATATAGTGTACAACAGCGTTATAGTGTCATCACCATTTTCCCCTAGCACAGTAGGTGGTACTGGTTATACATCCAGTGCTGTTGTTTCCATAGTAACAGCTGATTCATAGGAACGTCTATCTACGGATGTGTCTCATGGATTTCCTCATGTTTTTTTTTTTTTTTTTGGTTTTTGCAGGTTTTTGTTTTTGTATTATTTTTCATACTTCAGTTCGCAGCAACATTCTGATTGAGTTTCAATTCAATCTTTGCCCTGTGCTTGTTGAGTTCAAGTTTTTCAAATTTACATTTGACATTTTTTGCTGTATTTATTGAGTAAAAGTACGAATGTTCTCGCCTTCAAACGGCTGTAAACATGTTGTTCCGTCTCTGTCAGAAACCATCTCCACTTCTGATTTCAAAAACCTGCTACATGGCTAAACACCTCACAGAGGGAAGGCGAGTCATGCAAATATTCATTATAGACAGCAGGTGGCAATATTACTGCTTCAAATATCACTCACTACTCTGCTTATGTAGTGCAACAGAGTGCAAAAATGTAGTGAAGTCGAATGTGCAGATGTTATAGGATGCAGTGGAGTAAAAGTGAAATGTATTTGCTAAGAGAAGTACTCAGGGAACAGACACTGTAAACGCGAATACGTTGGCAAAACTCAAAAACATTGAGGTAATCAGTTACATAAAATTTTTCAAGTAATGATTTTTCCAACTTTAATTAAACAGAACTATGAGTTTTTGAGTTTGTTGTACTCATTCATATTAATCGTACTTTACTTACATTATTGAGTCGCCAAACTCATACTATTTAATAGCAATTATAATCGTTTTTTTAGTTGTTGCAAATCAAATAAATTGTTGTTGGTCTTTCGGCTGCTCCCAGCAATGGGTCGCCACAGCAGACAATCCGGTCCGCACGAAAGCTTGGCACAGGTTTTACAGCAGATGCCCTTCCTGACACCCCCCCCCCCATTTCATCTGGGCTTGGGATAGGATCTTCATCCATTTGTTGGGAATCAATCCCAGGCCTTTCGCATAGCAGGTGAAACACCTCCTGAGCCACCGGTGCTCTATTGCTCTGATGACGTCAGACACCGAAATCACTAGACTGAAAGATTTTAAGTTGGTGGAACTTCAAGGTGACAGTTACTGTTACTGAAATACTTACAGTTACTTAAAATATCTGTTCAAAAATATTTGTTCAGCTGACTTGAAACTCATAAATACCAAAACGTTCTAAATACTCATCAAAGTCTATTAATTTGAACTAATTATAAATATTTAGGTCTCAATATGTTTAATTACTTTGAGCATTAGGGTTTACAGTGTACCGATAAATTAAACATGTGTAAGTGTGTGTGCTTGTGCTCTGCGACATCCAGTGTGAGTCTCTTTGATTTGCCTGAAGATCTCTGAGACCATCCAGGACCATACACTAATAAGAGGTCCTGGAAGACATCCTGTCCTGCATATTTCCATTTCAAATCTTTCCATTTAATCCAACCCCTGATGCTTCCACTTTTGTGGATGACATGACCAACAGAGGTTGATGAGGTTGATGAGGTTGATGAGGTGGTAGGGGTAGCTCAGTGCTTAAGGCATTGGACTACGGTTCAGAAGATCCCAGGTTCAAACCTCACAACCACCAAGTTGCCACTGTTGGGCCCTTGACCAAGGCCCTTAACCCTCAATTGCTCAGATGTAATGAGATAAAAAAAAAAAAAGTAAGTCGCTCTGGATAAGAGCATCTGCCAAATGCCTGGATGTAGGTGGACTGTTCGTCGCTGCTGTACCATAAAACAAAACAGAAACTGCTGTAAACGCTGTTGTTTTTTTGTGTGTGTAAACATTAAACATTAAACATTAGCAATAATCAGATAAAAATGTATGATGTCATTGTTTAATAAGTTTTAATTAAAATTTTACAGATTGGTAAACTGCTATAGGATTATTACACGCAACCATGTGAGTCAGGGATTTCCTCAGTGTTTATTCTTAGACCTGTTTGCTCTATATGCTGTATACTGCACATCATATGAATAGTAAAAGCTGTGTCATCTCCTAAACAAGAACCCACTCATGATGTGATCACGCTGGACACCTTCTACAGACGTCTCCGTGCTCTGTTCTGCGTGGGACGAGGGTGTGATGGCGTGAAAAGCTCAGACCACTAAATCACACTCACCTACCCCAACCAGTCCTTCCTCCACATTCGTTTTTCACTTTTTCTTTTATTTTTTTTTTTTATATTTCTGACAAAATATTTGAGTCACGAAATAACATTCGCTAGACATTTATTTTCATAGAGAAAGCATGAATTTAGCCATGAAGACGGCAAGCTCCAGTAGGGATCTATCTAGGTGAAAGGTGATCTAATGCTCACATGGCTCAAAGCTACTGAGAACAGCGAAAAGACTGTAAATCTCGTGTTGTGTGCATTTAACCTTTCACAAGCTGTCACCTACCTGTTAACTCGTGCGTCCTCTGAGAAATGTGAAGCCAGCTGCGCTGTGTCTCCAAGCTGCCGTTCAGACACTGCGCGAGGACAATGAGCACTGTTTGTTCTGCTTGTTAAACACGACTCGTTGTGACTTTGTACCCAGACGGCTCTATTGAATTCTCTTCAACCAAGGATGCCTGAGGATCTGAACGTAATCAAGGACTACAAATAATAAAAAAACTTTCAAGGCTTCCATCAGAATGTCAGAATCGTTTCTAACATCCTCCTCCAGCAGCTGTATTGACAAGATAATGAATAGGATACTGAACATTTACCAATCTCTGCAACTGGAACATCTGGTCTAGTCATACTGCTTTTGACTGACTGTAAGGGGAGCCGCTAAACGCACTTATGTTGCTACTATTTCAGTCACAATGAAGCTGATACTAAAATCAGTCTATGCTAAGAAAAGTATTATTTCTGTTTTGCTTTTATGAGCTAATATTTTGCTTACATGGTGCTTACTCACGTTGCATGAAGTGTGTGTGGTTGTGAGAGACTGGTGTTATTTAATTCCACTGACACCCACTCATAGAGGAATTCCTCCCACGCACAAATCTGTTGGCCTTTAGAGATTAATACTAATTCACTGCAAAAAAATGACGTCTTAACAAGTGAAATCAAGTGTATTCATCTACACGTTCTTAAAATGACACAAACAAACCTAATATAAGACTCTAAATCTTATTTCTAGTCAATTACCAACGATTTTAGCAAAAATGTCTTGTTCTATTGGCAGATCACTTCAAAAAATTCATTTGTCAATAGAACATGAAGAAAAGAACAAGCTTAATAATCTTATTTTGCTTCGTTGTAATCTTATTTTAAGAAATTATACATAGATTTGATTCATATTTTACTTACTAAGATGTATTTTTTTATTTATTAAATTGTCTGAGCAACACTGCAAAAAAATTTTATCTTAGCAAGCAAGCAAATTATTCTTGAATCTAGTCACATTTATCTACACTTTAATATATATATATATATATATATATACAGTAAACCAAAAAGATTATAATGTTAAATATATAGTGAAATGTTGATCAATTTGAATTAAAAATGTCGTGTTCTATTGGCTCATAATTGCCTCTTTTTTTTTCAAAACTAGCACAATTATCTGAGAATAAAACAAAAAGCTTTTTGCTTAAAACTTTGCAATATTTGTTTAGATATAGCTTTATTAATCTTATATTTGGATTGTTGTTATCCTATTTTAAGACTTTCTAGATAGATTTAATTTAAGCAGATTCAACATATTTTCACTTACAATCATTTTCGGCAGTATTGCAAGTGAACTATTCTTAAAACATTAATATAATTTATTAGTTTACAAGAAACAAATATAAGATTATTAAGCTTATTTCTAGTCAAGTTTACTAAAAATGTAAGCAAAAAAATAAAAATAGAAAAAATATATATATATCTTGTTCCACTGGCAGATAATTTGACTTCTTTTAAGAAATCAATTAATTAAAAGTAAAATTATCTGCGAATAGAACAAGGACATGAGAACAATAATTATATTATCTCACATTTGGTTTATTGTAATCTTATTTTAAGAAATTATAGCTATGTTTGGCTAAATTCAAGAATATTTAATTTGCTAAGATGCTAAGATTTGTATTATTAGTATTACTATTTATTGTATTGTAGTGACTAGATGTAAGTTATAAATGTGACTAGATAAAAGACACTTTCCCTTGCTGAAATGTATTATTTTTTTTTGCAATTAAAAAAAAAAGAATGTGAGAAAAAATATTTATATTGTTTTGTTTTTATTACAATGCTGCTTATCAGTTACTGAATGCTTAATATCACTGAAGGTGAGATGTTGCTTGAGCAGTGGTACTGTAGATATTAAAACGTGCGGTTATTTCAATAAATTGTCTGTTGTCTGCTGTCTCTGTTGTCTCTTTTTTGTATAGAAATTGATAGTTTTTTTAGGTTAACTTAAAAAGGTAAAAATCTGCGTTGTTAAATTTATGTTGTGTTGTTAATTTATGTTGTTGCATGTATGTACTGTTAGCACCTTGGTCCTGGAGGAACGTTGTTTCGTTTCACTGTGTACTGAACTGTATATGGTTGAAATGACAATAAAAGCCAACTTGACTTGACTTGACTTGAATAAGTCTTTTTTTTATGTTATGTAGCTAAGAATGTTTTTCAAGCTTAGTTCTCCTAACATACCGAGCGTTTGTTCTACAACTGCTTAAGTTAGGGTTTCCATAACACTAACAGAAAACACCTGTGTAAAGTTAAATATTAAAGCGAATAGAATCAGGTTCTATTAAGAACATGTTTCAAGTTCAAATAAAATTACATAGCGTTTTAATTGTTTGATCCAGGGATGTTTGTTCCCAAATAAATTAATAAATTATTGTGAAATGTAATAAAATGGATACTTAATTTGATGTTTTTAGTGGTTGTTCCAGGAAAATTTTTCCAGGTTGTTTCCCATAACATTATTTAATGTTTGATTTAAAATATTTTTTTTTCATTCTTTAATTATTTAACATTTAATCAGAGGAACACTTTTAATTTCAGTTATTCATGTTTTCCAAGTTTAGCCCATAACCGTATTAAGCATTTGTTCTTTATGAATTCTTTTTTCAAGATTGGTTACCATAACATCATTTACCATTTGCTACTCTAACATTTTTAAAGCTTGGTTTCAGTAGCGTTATTTAACATTTTTTGTTTCTCATAATATTCTTTTGGGGTGTATTATGTTTTAGGAAGGTTCCCAGGTTCAAATCCCACCTCCACCAAGTTGTCCCTGTTGGGCCCTTGAGCAAGGCCCTTAACCTCAACTGCTCAGATGTATAATGAGATAAAAAATGTAAGTCGCTCTGGATAAGAGCGTCTGCCAAATGCCTAGATGTAGGTGTAGGAATGTTAAAAAAAAATGTTAGGAATCTAATAGGAATCTACATACTGTATGTCCATGTTCTGAAAAATGTTCCTGTTTAGAGTTTAGAGCTTAAATCAGACACCACAGTTGTCAGGAGTTGAACGTAGAGGTCAAATGTTTAGGATGCTGCTGTTGCCATGGCATCCTCCATCCATCATTAGGCTATCAGGGGTTTTAGACACTGTCGTGCACTCTCAGCTTCCAAATCAGTGATTTCTGTTAATCCATATAAGTTGATGTTTTAATAAGCTGCATGAATTATTCATTTCCACTGTTATGGGTGTGGTCGAAAAGGATACAACCTGGAAGTTTAACATGGATCCAGCTAATGAACAGACATGTGTTCTTTCCTGTGGAAGAAGCGAGCTTGTGTTGTCGGAAAGGTCATGATTTAACTAATGCAAAAGATGAGTAACTGTCAAATAGCAGACGAATAACCGTGAATAGTGATGTAACTCTTTGTGTGATGCCTTACCTGGTGTACTGCGTGTACTAGTGAATGTGTGGGACACTGGCCTTGAGACAACATTGCTTTCAACCGGTGACTGCAATCTGAAGACACACACATGCACTCTTCAGTTTCACACATCCTCTCTACACTTTATGCAGTGTGAAATGTGTATTAGCAGAATCACTCACAGGCAGCATTTATCATATCACGAAGGTGACTTGCATGCCCCTCTCTAGTAAATAACAGTCACGACATCTCTCTCTGTCTCTGATTTAATATTATCCTCGAGGGCAACATTTCATCTGAAACTCTCTGCTTACTGTATTAATTAACCAGCCTCAAACAGGAGTCAGAGACCTGCGGAGTCACACAAAACATTAATACACACACAGATAAAACGCACACACACACACACACATATCAATAAAAGAGTAAGAGAAGTCTTTAGTATCAAACTGTTTTTATTAAAAATGCATTAGATTTGATCATGTTTTATCATTTCTAATATATTGTCTTGGCTATGTGTATATACAGTACAGACACACACACACACACAGACACACATTCAAACTGGCAACACTTACTTTACAAAACGGAAATGAAAACGAACGGAAGATCATGGAGCGAGTCGTGATTCTGAGGATGCTACAGTACATTTGACGGAATTGTTCATGAGAATTTAAATTGTCCGTGTTGGTGTGCGAAGGTGTGAGAGGTCACTGGATGGGGCAGCCTGGATGCGTCCCCGCTTTACTCAGCTTCATGCTCTGTGTTTGTTCCTCGCGTGAGGCGAGCGCGAGCTGTAAGTCTGTTCCGAAGCTGGGTCTGCGTGCCAGAGGTTGTACCGCGCCGCAGGGCGCGTCCCCGGTGCGTTGGCGTGTCGCGCGTAGGATGGCGTGGTACGAGCGGATGGAGAGCTTGCGGTGGCGAGAAGGCCCCGTCTCGAGCGGGAGTCCGCCTCGCTCTGCCAGCGCCGCAAACACCTCCTCCAGGTTTTTACTGTCTTTGGCTGACGTCTCATAGAGCGCGCAGCCGTCTGCGAACGCATGCAGGGCCTCCGTGCGTGACACCGCATGCTGCTCGACTGGCAGGTCCGCTTTGTTTGCACACACCACCACGGGCACGGTGCTCACGCGAGCCTTGGAGCGCAGCAACGCCGCCTTGGCTGATGAGATCTCGGAACGTAGAGCGCACACTTCGTCGAATGAGCTGCGATCATCCACACTGTACACCAGCAAGAAAATGTCGCCTGCATGAGACAAGAAGAAAAAAGAAGCTCGGTCAGTGACATGATGGTAAATTCAAACTATATGAAACAAAAACAAAGTCTGTGCAAAAGTCTTCTGAAAGCCAATGCAAAAATAATTACATTTAACACAAACTTATTTTGGAATTTGAACTTCGTTAATCATTATAACATTGTTGTAATGATTTCTTTTAAACCGGGTGTTTTTGAAGATATCATGGCACCTCTTCAGGACCCATTAAAGCCATAAAAAGCTTAGCACCCTAGACATGTTCAGGAGTAATGTCCTGAAGTTTGCCTTGATTTTTAAAGACTTTCTACAGACACCCTGCGTGACAGTCTCACTCGCTGAACAGGAATTTCAAGATATGATCCTTAAACTCACAGAAACCTGAGCCAAGCTGCTGGAAAAGTTGTAACTAGGATGAAGACTGCACTTTTATTTATAAAGCTTTGTTTAAAATGCTTGCTTAGCATTTAATAGTCATCTGACACCAATGACCTGCACGTCTTAGAGAAATGGAGAAACCCTCTTGGAGTTGAGGTGTGGCGAAGAACTTTTTGTTTTAGGTTGTTGTAAACAAAAAGCTTTTGTTTTTGTTTTTTTAAACTTCTGTTTTCTAAAAGCTTCGATTTGAAAAGCTGTCAGTGTTTGTATGTACAATCATAGAAAATGTCTTAAATTAATAAATACTACTGTGTTTAAAATCTAAATTAAGATGCACTGGGAAAGAAAGTCTCACTGAAGAGCTATAAATCATCAACAGTGCTGAAGCTTAATAAGCATTAACGACATCTGGAGGCAAACTTAGTAATGTGTTCAAGTTTGATTTGTTTTCTTTGGCAAAAATATCAGAAAAACAGTAAAAAAAAAAAAAATTAAGTGAAATTCTACAAATTCTACTGTTTTAATAAATTAACAACACTGAGTAGTTTTATAAATGTTTTTGTCATCATCTAAAACATTTTAAATCAGCATTACATCATGTAGAATAAGCGCTTCGGAATAAATAACGAATGACAATTTACTTTTGTTCTGTTGTATTTGTGTAAATATTTTCCAGGAAAAAAAAAATCTCTAGTTTCGAATCAGTTGGGATGATAAACAAAACAAAATAAAAGAGATGAGTGTTTCCATAATGTTACAGTTTTACTGCTTTTTGGAAAATATCTTGTTAAACCTTGTGATATCTTGTGATGTCTCTATGTTGTGTGTGTGTGTGTGTGTGCGCGCGCGTGCGTACCGGTGAGGATGGAGAGCCTGCGCTTGGCGGGGAAGTCTCTCTCTCCGGCTGCGTCCAGGATGTCCACCTGGTACGTCTCCCCGCGGATGCTGTAGACCTTGCGCGTGAAGTCCTCGCGCGTGGGCTCGTACTGCTCGTCGAAGCCGTCGCGCAGGAAGCGCCTCAGGATGGCCGTCTTGCCGACGCGCGGGGCCCCGAGCACCACCATCCTCCGGCAGTTCTGCGGCTTCGGTCCGGCGCTCAGAGACTCCCGGGCGCGCAGCACCGCCGCCGTCTGGTTGCGGTCCTCCGCCGCCCTCGCCTTCTTCTCCCTGCGCTTTATGAGCTGCGCGGCGGCCAGCCTCTGCACTCCCAGTCCCGCTTTGGAGATGGTGGCCGCCACGCCGAGGCCCCCGAGCCCCAGGCCGCTCAGGAAGGCGCTGGAGGAGCTCGGGAGGAAGTCGGGCGCGTGTCCGGGCTGCATGCGCGGCACCGGGCAGCTTTGGAGCTCCGCGGTGTTGGTGTCAGACGGTGCAGGAGACATGAGGAGAGCTGGAGTGGTCTGATCAATGCTCGAACAGTCGGACTGAGTGAGTGAGTGACTGACTAACTCTCCCTCTCTCTCGCTCTCTCTGTTGGTGTATTAGAGCTGAAGATACTCTGCGCGCCTCGCCAACCTGCCTTATATACTCAGAAGGGTGTGTATGCTGGAGAAATGGCTACAAAACGTTTGCTCCTGTACATGAACACCTCGCATGTGAAATTTCACACCAGGTAGCAAGAGCACAATACAGTGAATTAATAATAATAATAATAATAATAATAATAATAATAACAATATAGTTTATTTATCTTTTTGTTTAGTTTTTTGCATTTTGTGAAAGATTTAGTAAAGACATTGCACCATGGCTCTGAAGAATGTTAACAAGGACAGTAGCAAGAAGAAAAGGGAGACACTTCCAGTTTGATTTTTAAAGCAGCAGGTGCCCAGACGAATCATAAATGAATTCTAAGTGAGGTATTTAATGAGGTTAATGTCTATTTATTTCATATTTTACTTAATTTGCATGTCTTGCGTAAATGTTTTTGATTGCTTTTATATGCAAAAATATGATTATATCCTTGGAAATTGGTAATATTGGTAATATTGTTCGGTGGCCGGAACGGATTACCTGCATTTACATTATTTCCTATGGGAAAATGTGTTTTGCAATACGAAATTCCAGCTCAAGAGCTCATCTACGAAATGGATTGAATGTATATACCGGGGTAACACTGTACTGTAGCTGCATTCATCAGTTTCCTAGGAAGCTGGGGTTGATACGGTGCCCCTGGAGCAGAAAGGTTTAATATGGTGGTTGTTTCTTTATTACATATGCTTGAACTTTTTATACACTGCCTATAACAAATAGATTGCACAATTCTGAAATGAAGATTCTTTTGACGCTTGCACACACACACACACACACACACACACACACACACACACACACACACACACACAGACACAAACAAACACACACAATGCACAGGGCCCTCTGTGTTGATAATATGTTA
>QMIH01000069.1:648646-661179 GCA_003987875.1 Clarias batrachus
ATGACCCAAAACACACAGCTAAAAACACCCAAGAATGGCTAAGAGGAAAACATTGGACTATTCTAAAGTGGCCTTCTATGAGCCCTGACCTCAATCCTATTGAGCATCTTTGGAAGGAGCTGAAACATGCTGTCTGGAAAAGGCACCCTTCAAACCGGAAACAACTGGAGCAGCTTGCTCATGAGGAGTGAGGAGGCCAAAATACCTGCAGAGAGGTGCAGAAGTCTCATTGACAGTTACAGGAATCGTTTGATTGCAGTGATTGCCTCAAAAGGTTGTGCAACAAACTATTAAGTTAGGGGTACCATCATTTTTATCCAGGCCTGGTCCATGAGTTCATTTTTTTTTTCTAATTCCGTTGAAGCATGGTTGAAAAGCAATGTCTGACTTTCATTGGTTAACATTCATAGAATTTTTTTAAAATTATGACTTTTGTCAGATTAAAGTTATTTCTGTCACCATTGTGAGTTTTTCTTTCATTGACCGAAGGGTACCAACACTTTTGTCCGCGTGTGTATCTATCTATCCTTCATGCATCATGCTAGAATGTTAAACGCTCTGTGTTATCTTGTGTCACTTTGACATTAAAACGTTTGACATGTACAGTATTAACACCGCTGCACACGCTTCAATCCCGGAAGTAGTCGCGCGCCTGCGTTCGTTGCCGCGGCAACATGTGCACGCGAAAAGACTCGCAACAATACTAACCCGAGCCCCAATCGGCATGTCCCTGCCTACACCTGTGCCCTACGTAGGGAGCGTCTGACCGCTGTACTGCTCCCTACACAGGGCACTTGTTCACTCGCACTCAGCGGTTTGCGGTTTGTACACGCTTTAACAACACGGAAGTTTTATTTCTGCGCCTAAGAAGGGATTTAGTGGCAGAAATATTTAGTCAAATAATATTTAAACTTTAAAGTAACGTTGTGTCAGGATTCAGGAAAATGAGCTTAACAGTAAAAGTAAATTAAATGTGTTCTAATGATGGCAAGTGTTGGGAAACCGAGTCAGTCTGCTGGAAAGGAGAGCAGAGCTCCTGAGAGATCAGCACAGGGTAGGACATGCTATTATATTCATTTAGAATCTGAAAGTAAACAATAATATAAAGTGTTACAAAAAATAAAATAATCAGAGAAGTTGTCCAGTACTACTCAGTACAGTGGAGAGCTACTGAGAAATACACGGATTTAGATTAAATTCACATTAATGAATGAATGAATGGTTTCCTGTGTGTGTGAGATTTCAAATCCCAAAAGCTACAAATCCAATCGCTGGCTGTGATTGTGATCAGACAGGAAACTTCTACTACTGTTTGTTTTGTCATGGGTGGCACGGTAGTGTAGTCGTAGCACTGTCGCCTTGCACCGCCTGGGTCTGGGTTCGATTCCCGTCTCTGTGTGCATGGAGTTTGCATGTTCTCCCCGTGCTTGGTGGGTTTCCTCCAGGTACTCCGGTTTCCTCCCACAGTCCAAAGACATGCAAGTTAGGTTAATTGGCCTTCCCAAATTGGTGGTAATGTGTGTGTGTGTGTGTGTGTGTGTGTGTGTGTCCTGCGATGGACTGGCACCCTGTCCAGGTTGTACCCTGCCTTTTCCCTCAACATCCCCTGGGATAGGCTCCAGGCCCCCCCTGACCCTGAATACAGGATTAAGTGGTACAGTATAGATGATGAGTGAGTGAGTGTTTTGTCATATATCCTAGAATAATGAATTTCAGATGGAGAAAAAAAAAAAAAACTTGAAATAATAGAAAAAAATGGAGCGAGTTGAAAATGTCAGACATCTCTTGTTCTTTTTTCACATGAATAATTCAACCATCTGCACCATTCGAAAGAACATATACTGTAATATACTGTGTGTAACGGATCGTGTTATTATCCTTGTACATAGACAACTTACAAATGAGCTCTTGGAATGGAATCTCGCTCATATGGAGGGGACTTTATGTTCTTCTTCTTTGTTGTTTAATGGTGGTTGGAATCCAGTAGGTTACATTACCACCAAATGTAGGTCTCATTTTCTTTTATCTTTCCAACCTCTTAAAGCTGATTTCCCAGGCCAGTCTTTCTTAAACCGTTTAATTCATATTTCCCTGATTTTGTCTTGTACGGTGTCTTGAATCTGCTTCATCAGTCACTTCCACATACTCCTTTTTCCCCCACACACTTCCTTCTTAGTACCACTCAGCATCATTAGCTGGAGTTCTATTGGTTGCATCACCGCCACCTATAGATCTCTCTCTCTCTCTCTCTCTCTCCCCTAAGCTTTCCTGACTGTTAAAGCCAAATTTCCAGTCCAGTCTTCCTCAAAAACAACATGAAGTGCTTCCTGCCTTCATCAGTGACTCCCCTTTCTAAAAGTCTCTCTACATTACACTCCTTAGTTCTTGGAGGTGTGACATCATGTCTTACCTTCCCTGCATATAGTCTCTGTGAAAGAGCAATACATGCTTGACAGTCTCACTTTCATTTGTTGCAGGATTTGACAGACCCCCTTATCCAGAGCAACTTATGTTCTGTCTCATTTTACATCTGAGCAGGTTAAGGGCCTTCACGTCTTTGGACTGTGGGAGGAAACCTGCCAGGCATGGGTGGAACATGGGAACTCAACACACACACACAGACCCAAGCTCTTGATGCTGGTGGTGTAAGGCAACAGTGCTAACCATTATGGCACCGTGCCTACAAAATATATAAATATTTAAAAACAAGCATGGTGCATGACTGTGTATGAAATCCATATTGCATAAGCAGCATTGTTACAAACAGAAGTGACCTGGAATGGGTTTATTGCAGCAAATCTGGACATTGTCGAATCACTATGTAACATTAAACGGTTGAAAAGGAAGGGAAATGAAATGCTGATGATTTGCACAAACACTGACCTGTCTGCTGTAATGTCCTATTAACCTTATGTTCAGGAAACTGTGTGTAACAGACAAAGAGAGAGAGAGATTTATGATTAATTAAACACTGCTGTGTGTGTGAGAGAGAGACAGAAAGACTGTGTCGTAGTGACCCACTAGCTCTACACCGTTGCTTCATCGATGAGGCTTTTATCAAATACACCACGGCAGGTGTGTATGTGTGTGTGTTTTGGACACAAAGTGAATTCTCTAACCCAGTTCTCAAGCCTAAAAGAGGCTTAATAAGAACCAGGTGTACCTGCTTTGTTATTTTCCCTCCATTTCGTTTTTTTTTTTTTTGTCTCTTTCTGGAGTAGATCCAACAAGGCCTTGAAAACAAGGCTACATCAATTTTAGGCTGAATATACATGAGAAACTTTCTGCTACTTTATATTATATATATAAAACTATATAAACAGCATTAGTTCATTAGAAAACGCTGCGATGAGATGATATATTTTTTTTCTAACCAAGCACCCTGATGTGAGTTCTTCTTCTTCTCAGATCACAACAGTTTTTGCTCACTGTCATGGTAGCGCCAATGGCCGCTCAGTGACAGTACTCATCATCCTTAGTGTCAATAATCACCACTACCTGTCCTTCATTATTCAACCTTAATATGTTAGTCCTGCAACATCATGCTCCTGTAATTCCACCTGGTCTAACTGTCATTTGTCGATTGTTGTGTGTGCGTTTTGATTGTGCAGAATAACAGAATATAGTTATGAGAAAAAAAAAAAAAACTCTCTTTATTTCTCTATATACTCCCCTGAGATGGTGCTTGGACACCATCAAGGTAAAAAGTTTTTCCAACATGGAGCCATTATAGTACTGTCTGTCTAATTCACATCTGAAACACCGGCCTCTCAGAATCTCCTTTAATGACCCAAACATGTGGAAATGGCTTGGAGTGAGTGAGGTCAGGACTGTACGGGGGATGTGGCAATAATTCCCAGTCAAGTTCCTGTAAAGTGCAAGTGGTGTTGGTGACTGATTGTGTGTGAATGATAGAGTTCACTCGGACAAATGTGTCTACTCCTTAAGTTGTCCATTGATTTTCAAGGACATTCCACTCACTGAACGTTCATGGAAAACGAATGCAGTGGGCGCCGAACCTTTTCCAGGATAGTCATTCACAGATGTACGGTTTCTTTAGTTAAGTTAAGCTAGTTAAATATTTGCACTGTTCCAATGTTTTACTGCGGTTAAGAGTCTCATCACCGTACTGTGACTGAAGTCTTCTGTAAATGTTAATCACCTTTACGCCTTCACTCACCAGGAATTGAAGTCCCATTTTGACTTGAACGTGCCTCACAAATTTAAGTTTGTAGAGCAGCCATGGAACAAGTTTGTCCGAAACAAGTCTGTTCTAGCATCTTAAAGGCGCTCGTTCCTTCCTCACGTCTCCTTTCTGTTCCTCTAAATGGTGTAATAAGTAAAACCATATATAGACAACGTATAGTTACTATAAAACATCTAACTGAAACGTACATGTCTCCTCTTTTAGAAAAATGTCCCATTAACAGTTACACACTGTTTTTTTGAGGAGCGTCCAGATGGATAGATTCAGTGTAAACGTCCCTGCAAATGAGCTGTTGCTATAGAAACACTAATGCAGTCGAACATCTGTATTAATATAAACCTGCACTACTGTCAGGCTGTTGTTACGGGGAATTCATCAACACCTTCTAACCAATCAGAATCCAGTACACAACAGCACTGCGGCGTGAAGTTTAGGGTGCTGGAATACTGATGATGCGTTTTTAAGATTCAGATAAACGCTGAGGTGAGTTTACCATGCACTAAGTTTCTGTAAATCCGCGCTGAACTGAGTAGACGGTGTTCTCCTCCTGCTGAGCGTCAGTATCACTGTGTGTTTGCTGTCATGTCACTCTTCCTTCTTTTTCACAATGAGTTGTAATACGTATTCTTCAGAAAAGAACGAACAGAAGAGTAACAGAAACATTTTCTCCCAAGTTTCAATGTGAACATTTTGAAGACTTGCGATTTTTTTTTTTATTAGGACAAATTTTTAATATTATATAATTAATGTGACAAAATATAAAGTCAGATTATTTATTTTTAATAGCTAATTAATATTCGCAGTTGGAAGGGTTTTAAAAAAATTAAAGTTTTAAAGTAAAAATGTAAAAAAAAAAAAACTAATTTGTAATTATGAATATTTTTTAGTATTTATAGTTATTGTAATAACCAATAGCTAATTCATGTAAATAAATTAAAACTCTTAAGTGTTTATCTTTTTAATTAGTAGTATTTTTGGTATTTAATTGCAGTTGATTAAATTAGATGAAAAAAAAAATGTCATTAGTGTTTTTAATACAAAACATTTAAATAATTAACAATTCAGAGCAGAAAAGTTGTAGCTCATTTAAAATGTACTTATAAAAGAATTTGTAATTTTGACTATTTTTGGTTTTTCATTCTAGTTACTACATTAAACTTTCTTATTTCGTATTTCTAATAACTAGTAGAATAATTTAATAAAAGATTTATTATTAAAGTTTTAGTCTATTTCAAAGTTTTAAAGTTAAATTAGTACCATTTGTAGTATTTAGTATTAATAAATGAATTAAATCAAGTCAAAACATGGATTTTTCAAAAGAAAAAAAAAAGGAATATTTTTAGTATTTAGTATTAGTCAGCTAATTAAATTTAATTTTAAAGTTACTTTTAAAGTGTAAAATTTAGTTTTCTGTCTAGCTCTGCATTATAATTTAAACTATTAATGGAATAAAATACCACAAGTGACAAACTTGAAATCATCTGAAGTGTTCAAGCAGACATGAGTTCTCAAGGAAATTATGACCTTCACTTATGTGAATCAATCAGTCTCATATCAGCTGGCTTGAGAAGTCACTCATGGCGTTTCATTTCAAGCCTAATAATCTCGAGTCTCTTCACTCCACCGATTTTTCAGTGACTACTGATTATTTATTTTCTCACTTCTAAAGCTTTTATTTTTTACCAAGTCATAACATACTGTATGCTTTGTGTGCTGGTGCCTGTGCAAAGTGTTTTGATGAATGAAGTCCATTGGAATTGTAGATACTTCTTTGGCTTGGTTTTTTTCATATCTCTCTCACCGCACTCAATTTGAAATTTTCAGCTTGGTCAGATCAAAATCTATACAGTATCTTTACCCATCACTGCAGGAGTCCCTCAGGGGTCAGTTTTGGGGCCCTTTACTGTTTATCATCTATTTATTGCCCCTGTGGTATATTTTCCCGGAAATACGGTGTCCAATTCCACTGCTATGCTGATGACACCCAGCTCTATATTTCTTCCAAACCTACTCCTGACCTTCCTCCATCTTCTCTTTCAAATTGTTTAGCTGAAATTAAATCTTGGTTCTCAAATAATCTTCTTAAACTTAACAATAGTAAAACCGAAATACTCCTCATGGGCACTAAAAATTCTCTATTGAAGACCAGTAGCTTTTCGTTATGTATTGATGATTCCACAATCTCTCCTTCATCACAAGTTAAAAGCCTGGGTGTTATCCTTGACAGCAACCTATCCCTTGAATCACACATTAACAATATCACCAGGACAGCGTACTACCACATCCGAAACATTTCACTGCATATCGTACTGTGTATGACTGTCTATGTGACAAATAAAAGTTGAATTTGAAACATTCTCCGCCCAGCCCTCTCACTGAGGAGCGCTGCTATTTTGGTACATGCTCTCGTCATCACACGCGTAGACTATTGCAATGCTCTTTTTTTTGGTCTTCCCCTCAAACTCCTACACAAGCTACAGTTRGTACAGATCTCAGCCGCTAGAATACTAACTAGAACTCCTACAATGGACCACATAACTCCTGTTCTTCAACAGCTCACTGGCTTCCCGTCCAACAGCGCATACATTATAAAATTCTGCTTTTCATTTATAATGCGTTACATAACCTGGCTCCGTCATATTTAACAGATCTTCGCTTAACCTAAACTCCTTCTAGAAATCTGAGGTCATTATCATCACTAAACCTGGTTCTTCCTCGTATGCGTTTGGCAACCATGGGATCTCGAGCTTTTAGCTACGCTGCCCCCTACCTGTGGAACCTACTACCTTTCGATAACAGTAACTCTATCACTGTTTTCAAATCCCGGTTAAAAAATCTTTTCAGGCCGACATACTGTACCTCTAACACCGTATTGTATGCGTATTGTTTTTTATTTGTCCATGTTTGTATGTTGTTGTTGTTTTTTATGGTATGTAAGGTGTCCTTGAGTGTCATGAAAGACGCCTACAAATATGTATTATTATTATCATTATTATTATTATTATTATTATTATTATGTAATAGCACAGGAATTTCGCAGACGTTTGAACTGAGCTATTATAAGCTCACAGGATGAACTGATTAGACTTACAGCATGCCAGTGTAACTACAGTGATCTGATTAGGAAGGATATAAATATGTAAATTTGCTGTTTATATTTTTGAGTGTTTTCTCGAATATAAAATTCTTGAAAATCCAGTATTTTGTTTTTTCCAAGCACTACTTTTCTTCTTCAAACTCGAAGTGGTCTCACATTCTCTACAGCATGTGTGTGTGTGTCACTGAAAAAATGGCCTGCTTTTTCGCCTAGGATTTCACTCGTGCTCCTGACACTCTCGTGTCTCCCACCATTCCATTTCCCTCTGGGTCACCTTTTGTCCGAGCACACAGGATGTTCCTGCTGTTCTTTTCCACCTAGCAGCTCTAAGAAAGGGACAAAGAGCCTGAAAGATGAGGCCAGGCGGGGAGCTAAAGTCCATTAAATAATAAAATATATCCGTGTCACAGAATGATGTGTGTTTGTGTGTGTGTGTGTCTCGATTACTTTACAGTAGGCGTGTACATTGATGTATGGTACGTAACAGGGTCATCGCTAGCTTGCTCCTCTTTCTCTGGGTACAGAGTTCAAGTGTTTAACTCATGGAGCCACAGTTCATTTCTAGATGTTTGTGATGGCTATGATGCTGCAGACGGAACATACTCCATCATGGCCTTGAATAATTTTGTTTTAATGAACATCAAAAAGAAGGACACGGTACAAAATAACTGATGGTTGGTGTGATGAAACAGACATACTGTTACCACCAGACGCGTATACCTTCTGTACAGAAAATAAAACCCTTACCATATCACCAATCACACCTGATGTTAAATGGGCTGATTTGGAAATCTGTGAACGACTACCTGTTACTATAGCAACAATATCATCCAAGTGCATTAACATAGCCAAACCTGTGATTTGCAGCTGTGTCCCTGGTAGAGCTGCTGTTATAGAAATAGACTAACAGCTTCCAACAAATCAGGACACAAAATCCAACAGGCCTGAGGTGTAACAATCAAATAATAAAAATTGTAATGAAATGATACTCAACAGGTCCGACTCCCAACCCTCAGTCTTGGCTCACTCACGTACTGTTACATTTCACATGATCTCCCAAAGCTTAGACACTTGACTCATGTCTGGTGGGCGTCTCAGGTAGCATTCGCCCAGATTCATCATGTGTTAAGGGACTTTCCTTAGTTGACCGGGCTTCCTTGATGAGAGCAGAATTAAAGAGGGATAAAAAATAAATAATGGGAAAGAAACTGAAAAAAGAAAAATACAAAAACTATAAATTCGGGATGTACAGGGTGGGTTAAAATTAACTAGGCAGTAGGATAATATTGGCGACCCTATTTACATACGGAATGGTGCACCACCCCATCTTTGTGGTTGGACCATCATTTTTCAGGACATTGGCTGGGACGCGGACCTCATCAATGGCCTCCAAGAAGTCCAGATCTCACTCCATGTGATTTTTTCCTGTGGGGCTACAAATAAGAGAGGGTGTACGTACAGGACAATCCTTGTGTACACATTGGATTACTTGGAGGCACGGATTCAGCAGTATATCCCAAATGACTTCCAAATGACTTCCTTCAGAAGACCTTCCTTCATCCCTGACTCTTTGAGGAAACTTCTTGACACCACCTATGTTACATATACGTTGAAATTTACTGATTTATTTTACTTTTTCTATATTTCTAATTAAGTACATGTACACTTTGTTTCAATAAATTTGTTTTAGAAATATGGACTTTATTATAAATGTTTAATGCCTAGTTACTTTTCACCCACCGTGAATTTGGACTGTGGGAGGTAACAAGAGTTACCATCAAAAAAAAAAACCCACCAAGCACATGGAGAACATGCAAAACTATGCAGACACATCCAGAGGTGGGAATCGAACATCAGCTCTAGAGGTGCGAGGCCACAGTTTTAACCACTCCCCCACTGTGCGCTATAAAATGTAATATTATATAAATGATGTTATACGAGTATATTCTCCTTCCCTTCTTTTCTCTTTTCCACTGACTCAGATAAGAAGCAAGGGAAAGTGTCGGAGGAATGTCGAAGTGCTATGAATGAGGAGCAGCGGATGAGTCCCACTGTCAAAGCAGAGGACATACCGGCCCTGGCCATCAGACCTGAACATCTAGAGAAGGTGAGAGAGAGAAAGTGAGGGTGAAAAAAACAGACCAGTTTATAGCAGACAGACGACCTTATCAGTGATTTGTTTTGTGATAATGGTGTGATGTTTGGTTTGAAGGTATAATGGCTAACAATTTCTTAGTACATAAAGTATACAGTAATATAGTGTGTAGTTAACATAGATAGATCTGGATACAGAATCAGACAGATAGACAGACACATGAAAGCCATTTAAACTGTGGTGAAGCACGGCCCAAATTAAGAGACAAACTGTGAGTTGCTAAGTTGCTACGAAATTGTTTTAAAATTCAATTCAAGGTCCAATCATCAAATTATTTTCAGAGCACAGTGGGAATCCTTTCTCACAATGTTCCCAGTGTGTAGCGTTGTCTATGAGGCATTATTTGACACCACAGTGTTGTAACATAATAAGAGTGAGGGCCAGCGGCACATGGAACTAAAACCAGAGTTGAGTTTACTGATCACGTACGAGTTGTCCTGTCACACCCAGCTGCGAGCCCCTCAGCCCCCGAAAGACTCCCCGAAGCCCAGGCCTATGAGTCGCGTGCTGGTCCGTAAGACCCGGCCTCCTGAGGATCACAGCGCTGGTGCGAGGGTTGCCATGGCAAAGCTCCTCCCAAAGAATGCCGTACCGCAACCACTGGATTATACAGGTAAGAGCAAAAGATGTACAAAATCCCACCGATCTGGTCAAGAGCTTTATTTAAACTGCGCTAATTATATTCTTTAACCATTTCTAAGATCCAGGAGGGCCACGCTTTGACGCCAAGGGGATGGTCCTACCGCACAGCATCCTGGGAAGTCTGGAGGACTTTAGGAAGGAGATGGAGGCTAGAGGAGAGGTGGAGGTGAGGTTTTTCTGATCAAACAAAGGTAAAAACCAAACTCTGGAAATTTGTTATCTTTAACTGGCCCTTTTACTGCATCTTACTCTCAGTTCATCAAGCGAATACCTGATCTGAAGGAACAACAGCATTTAGACTTTGGAGGGCAGGAGCCTGATGACAGGACCAGATCTCGTCCAGAACATCAGCAGGACCAACAAAGACACGCGCTTGAACACTGGCGTTATCACATGGCTGAGAGACGCAGGCAGCAGAACTTCATCTCCAGTGAGTCGATAGTTTCACACTTTTACCCTGCAGTCAGGGAGACAACCGCAGGCTTTTCAGTAGACGGCCAAGAACCAATAGGAACTCGCTGTGATTGAGTCATGATGGTGAAGGTCCTTGCAGCTCTGTAGCTCAAAGCCAGCCTACGAGATTCAATAGATCTAAAAATAAACGTAGAAGATGACCTTTCACCTGAGTTAAATAAAGGCAGAATCTGCAAAGAGCTCCGTATTTGGCGATGCGCACATTGGTGAGTCAGCGTAGATGTAGCCCACACCAACAGCTTAAGCTCAGGGTAATCCCTCTACCGTGTGTGTGTGTGTGTCCATGCACTACAGAACGCACTGTCTCTTCACACAACTGTGTAAATATTCACATAAAACACACAGCAGTCAACTGAATCATTTAGAGATAGGTTGGTGTATTAGGTCTCTGCTCTCTAAAACTTTGGTTCTTTCATTCTCTCTTCCCTTCTTTCTCTCTTTCCTTTTTTCCTGGAAAAGTAGCAATTTAAAGAAAGCCTCATTTCAAGTGAGGACCCACCAACAGAAATGTCCTTACTACAGTACGAGTCTCGACATTCTATAATAATTCTATAAAAGTGTTGGTTAAAACATTGTTGCAGAATTAATGTGGCAAGGATGTGGATGTTGCAAGAACATTGGTATTGGGTAGTTTTTTCATTTAATTAAATGGTGTTCATACTGTAGAACATTGACTAAATGCGGTTGGGATAACGTTGAATGATGATGCCATTACAATGTCACAGGTCTAACTTTAAAACAACTGCAGCAACTAAGCCAGGCTAGCGAGTGCTAGCCATTGGCCACACAAGGGAACCTGGTACTGTCAGTGCTAATAAATCTGCATACATCGATCAGCCATAATGCTAACGTTAAAACCATTAGCGTTAAAATCAACTAGGTTTTGGGATCCTAGGAGGCTCTTAGCTCTTAGCTTGTGGGTCCACAGGGCCAGATCTGTGGTATCTGGCACCAGGATGTGGCAGCAGATCCTTTGGGTGCTGTGGGTTGCAGGTTGGAGTCTCAGTTGATTGAAGTTGTATGAACAGTGCTCAATCAGATCGGTATCTGAGGAATTGATTTTTTTAGTGAGTGCATAATTATTTTTTTTTCTGATGGATCAGACCGGGCATCCTGGACTTTGGTTCTGGCGCGTTTGGGTGAGTCTTGGATGCCCAGTTGAAAAGGAAACTTGCAACATTATGTTTGGGGACATTCACTATTATTCATTCAAAGGCATTCTTCATCTTTCATACAGCTTTTAAAAACACAGTTGGTTCATTGTTATGTTTTAAGTGGCATTTACACCTGCATGACAAGGTTCTACAATGTTAGGATGCTGGTATACAGATGTTCTAGTAAGGCATGAATTCAGACCTGCATCATACTATCCTGCTCAAACCTCATGGGTGTGGCTAATGTCGA
Source organism: Clarias batrachus (assembly GCA_003987875.1). Lineage (NCBI taxonomy): Eukaryota > Metazoa > Chordata > Actinopteri > Siluriformes > Clariidae > Clarias > Clarias batrachus. The sequence continues at coordinate 660,626 of QMIH01000069.1, forward strand.
CAAACAATATGACTTAATTACTTGCAGAGAGTATACATGACATACAGTACCAGCCAAATGTTTGTGCTTCTTGGAAATACATTAGCTGATGTTTCGCCGATGTTTTGTGTGTCAGATTTGTTGCAGAAGCCGGTGGAGGATCTGCTGATGAACCAGGCGAACAGATTCCGCGAAACTCAGGAGCAGAGAGAACTGATCAGCCGAGGACTTCCTGCACTATATAATGGACATGTGACTACAAATCCCTGGTTTATAACATTGCCTGCAAATTGCCAAGTTCCATGTGGGCATTCTGTACCTTTTAAAGGACATAGTTTGGACAAATGTATTCAAACTTTCGTTTTTCCTTTGTGTGGTTTCAGGGTGCCGGTGTGGGCAGCGAGTTCTGGAGCGCTCCACAGCGATATGGGGACGAACTGAGTGGAATCATGGCCACACTGACCCAGAAAGAGAGAGGAAACATGAAACCAATGACACACATCACACAGCCTCAGAGTACACGCTTAGAGACAGGTACACACACACACACACACACACACACACACACACACACG
>QMIH01000069.1:663069-673540 GCA_003987875.1 Clarias batrachus
ACACACACACAGACACACACACACACACACACACACACACACACACACACACACACACACACACACACACACACACACACACACACAGACTATAATAGTACAATTAGCCTGACATGGCCTTTTGTTCTGTTGTTTCTGTCCGTTGGGACTCTCTCTCTCTCTCTCTCTCTCTCTCTCACTTTCTCTCTGTGTGCTGGTTCTGTGCACAGATGTGTTACACACTGTCCTGTTGTATTGAGACTTACAGGGACACTGACAGTGAAAAGAGATTTTGAAATGCAAAAATTGACAGAACGAGATCAATGTGTCTCCAGCATGGAGGAGTTCAAGAGGAGAGAATGTACAGAACACAAGATCGTTCATTTAAATGCGGAGCGAGTAAAAAAAAAAAATGGGACAAAGTTTTTCCGAACAAAATATAAATCTTTTGAATTGTAAATACAGTACAAAAAAAAAACCTTGGTCTGCTACAGTCAACTGGATTTAAGGACTCATTCCATGAATTCCATGATTAGGAATTTTCATCTGTTTGGTTGAGTGTTTCTTGTCTAATCCTTGTGAATGTTAGATGAAGTCTGTCAGTTGCAGTTTCACTATTAGAGGTGCTGTAATAGAGAATTCATCAACATCTTTTGACCAATCAGAATGCAGTGATTACTGCATAGATTGCATCACTTTTTTATTCTGCATCAATGTTTTATGGTGGTGCTTGCTGTTTCTCTCTCTCTCTCTCTCTCTCTCTCTCACTCTGTAGGAGATGGATGGGCTGGAGATTGTGGGTTCGAGTCAACCTTTCACATCTGAGTCAGTGGATGAATGTAAAAAGCAGGAGCAGAATGAAGAGGACGGAAGCGAGGCGGAGCATAAAGAGAATGAGTAGGTTCCTCTCTACTGAACATCTGTAGAGTTATTCATTCTATACGTTGCTTACAAGTATGAGTGTATCATCATAAACTATCAACTTATTGTTTCGAATAATTTATATTCATTCTCTATAGCGCTTATCCTGTACAGGGTCCGGGAAGGTCTGGTGCTTATCCCAGGGGCCTCGGGGCATTAGATGGGGTAGACGATCGACAGGGTGCTAGTTCATTGCATGGCATATAAGAATACACACACACACACACACACACACACACACACACACACACACTGTCTTACCAAGAGGAAACCCACCCATGAATATGAAATCGTGACTTGTCCATTGTCTCTGATGTGTCTTGAAGGGACCCACTGGCCATTTTTGATGATGTCATGCTAGATGTGGAACTACTTCCTGCCCTGAGGATCAGTGGAGAACTGGCACGCTGGAACGGAAGCACCACCTCTCATCAGGTGCACTTTCATTTATTCATTAAGAAACAAAAAAAGTTTGTAGCTAAAGGTCATACTTTAATGAAAGTTATTTTTGGTATGCATGTGTTCAGGATGAGGTTGGTGTCTCTGTCTACATGACATTTGAGGCTGTGGTGGGTGAAAGCACATGCTCTCACCTGGAACTGAGGAATGATGGGAGCACAGCCATCTACTATAGCTGGCAGAAGCTAGAACTGCCACAAAGCTTTCCTGAGGCCAGAACACGTCTATACACTCAAGAATTCTACTTTAACACAGCCACAGGTACATTCATATTTCTCTTTGAAACAAGTCAAACCTAATGTGCAACCCTTATGCATGAGCCCTATCAGAAAGAAGGTAATGCAAAGCTACTATTTTGATTTTGATGTAATTCTGGTCCCTACAGACCTTAGTCCTAATATACAGTAGGTTCTTCAAACTGGAGTATAGCACTGGTCATCACAAAACACCCTACAGTTTTCTAATTCTAATGTATTGGTATTTTGGTTTATCCTGCACACCGGGTGATGGATACTCCCCAATCTATAGATATATCCGTCATTTCTATGGCAGTTACTTAAGAGGTTGTGTTTCCAGTTTGATGCCCGATTGTCATTCACAAACTACGGAAAACATGCACACTCCCTGCAGGTCTCCCTGCACACAGACCTGATGCAGGAATCAAATCCTGACTCAGGAGGTGCGAGTCAACAGTGCAAACCGTTAAGCCACCATTCCACCCAATTCTAATTCAAGGCCCCACAAAACACAATACAATTTTATTGAAGGTCCCCACAAAAAAACAAAACAACAAAAAAAACACTACAATTCTAAGGCAAGTCCCCACAAAATGCACCACAGTTTTAATGTAGGTACCCACAAAACCCACAGTAACCGTGGATTACTGCGGAACTGAGTGCATTTCTGAGGACCCGAGACTCTGCTTTCAGAGCGGGGGACAAGGTGGCGCTTGGAAGAGGAAGGGCCAAACCTTCCCGGGCCATCAGAGAGGTGAAGCGTGCACACACCCACGGACAGCGGTGACTCATGTGGCAGTGCTTACAAGCCATCACCCACTACAGGACGACATCACCTGCCTGTGACAGTGACGGCTCCCTTCCAGATGCGCTGAACAACGTCTATGCTTGGTTCGACAGGCAGAATGACGTGAGGAAGACCACCCCTCCTCCGAACGACCAGGTGCTGGGTCTCACCACAGCTGATGTGAGGAAAACTCTACCCAGAGTCAACCCACAATATCCCAGGCAGAGTGCTCAGAGAATGTGCAGAACAGCTGGCAGATTTTCTCACTGACATCTTCAACATCTCTCTGAGCAGCGTTGTCTTTCCCACGTGCTTCAAGGCCATCACCATCGTCCCCATGCTGAAGAAGTATTCCGTGTCCTGTCTCAATGACTACCGTCCCGTTGAACTTACACCCACCATCATGAAGTGCTTCGAGCGGCTTGTCATGAGACACATCAAGACCATGCTGCCCCCCCCTCACTGGACCCACTGCAGTTTGCGTACCATCCTAACCGTTCAACAGACGATGCCATCTCCACTACACTCCATCTTGCCCTCACACACTTACACGGACAATAAGGACACATACGTACGAATGCTGTACATAGATCCCCCAACAACTGATCGGGAAGTTGAGCCTGTTGGGCCTAAACACCTCCCTCTGTAACTGGATCCTGGACTTTCTGACCGGACGCCCCGGTCAGTACAGATCGGGAACTGGAAAGAAAGCCCAACAGCGTCTCTTCTTCCTGAGAAGGCTTAAGAAGGCCCAGCTTTCACCACCGATCCTGACCATCTTCTATAGAGGGACTATCGAGAGCATCATGAGCGGCTGCATCACTGTCTGGTTTGCGAACTGCGCCATATCGGACCGCAAGACCCTACAGCGGATAGTGAGGACAGCAGAGAACATCATCGGGGTCTCTCTTCCCTCTATCGAGGACATCTACACCACACGCTGCATCCGCAAAGCCACTAGCATTTTGGCTGATCGGACACACCCCTCTCACACACTCTTCACCCTCCTGCCACCTGGAAAAAGGTACCGAAGCATTCGGGCACACACATCCAGACTGTGCAACAGCTTTATTCCACAAGCCATCCGTCTCCTCAACAAAAAGGGACTAGACTGATAAATACACACACAATCACTCAGCTTAACTCAACTACCTCAAAACATTGAGACTGGACTGACTAATCAACACAAGGGCAAACACACTGATCTACACTACCAAACTATTGTACACACCAACCTGTAAATGCTCTTTTGTAAATGCTCAGCAATATTCATTACTGGATTACTTTTTGCACCAACTTTTTAATTCTTGCTGCTACTTTAAGGAATGTTTACTGTTTCTGCACAACCTCAACTCATCACCTCAACACCACAGAGTATTATGTTGTACTTTATGTTGTCTGTATAAAAAAAATTAAAAAATAATAATAATAAAACCCTGTAGATAGTTCCTCTCTAAGTTGGCTAGTTAGTTTTTGTTAATTTATTTTGTTTATTTATGTTGTCAGGCCAATCTGTCTCGTCTCCGCTAGACAGCTAACTAGGCCTCTTGGTCAGCTAGTTAGTTTTTCTGTTAATTTATGTTGTAAATTTATGTTGTATGTAGCACCTTGGTCCTGGAGGCACGTTGTTTCGTTTCACTGTGTACTAACTGTATACAGTATGGTTGAAGTGACAATAAAGCCTACTTGAACTTGAACAGTACAATTATAATGGTAGTGCTCATAAAATATGCTACAATTCTAAAGTAACACAGTACAATATTTTTTTTTCTCCACATATTAACACTAAATAATACAGTCCTAAAACCTTTGATGAATAGCATGGTGAAAAAAGATAGAAATAACAGTGGGTAATTCACCCTCTAATTTTCTCAGACAAGGATATAAACAATTACTGGCATAGCTGATTGAAAAAAAGGATCACCAAAAATGATCACCCATTAAAAATAGGCAAGTACCCCAGAAACCCATCCTAATGAATTCAGATTGGATACGATTTAGGTGGATGTAATTCCATCAGGATATTTAAATCTTTTTTTTTTTTTCGAATTAAAAAATCCATACAAAACGACAAATCATAGCTTAGAATATAGATCAGATTAGAATATAGATCAGATTAGAATATAGTTTGATATACTCTAAAACAAGATGGTCTTCAAATGTTTTAAGAAGTTGTGTGTATTTTTCCATCATTCCTTATGCTGAGCATGCTGAAGACGAGCAACGTGGGGGCATCATCAAAAGGATCTTAAATTTCAGACTTATGCACAACTCAAGAACATGTTTCTCTGCACACACCTGCCTCACATGTCAAACGATAAACATAAACCCTTCTACAAGAACTAAACAAGTATCTGTCATCCAGCATTCAGATTACACTTAAAATTAGTACATATGTACAGTAAACACAGTAGATGCAGAAAATATTTACCAACCACTGGACACGCTTTGTTAAAAAAAAAAAAAAAAAAACTTTTAAATTCTCATAGAATTCTTAACTTTGGGAGTTCTCACAGCTAAACCATTAGATCTCTCCTGCTTTCATGTTGACTAAGGAACTATTAAATGAAATAAATCCTCAACCATTAACCATCTACATCAACCATCTAACTCCCAACTTCGTATTTCCTTAAGCATCTGAATCCGTAATGACTACAGTGAATTTAATATGATCCTAGACAGGCCCTGGGATTTAATTTAGCATGCTTAAGTCATGTGATGTTAGCAGTTTAGCAGATCTATATACTGTAAGTAGGTTCGATTACCATAACAACTGGTCTTTCTTTCTCTGACACAGCTGTCATACTGCCAGGTGATACCGAGGGAATTCACTTCATCTTTAAGCCTGTGTGTCCTGGGATCGTCACAGAGGTGTGGAAGCTGCACACACACCCTGTGCTGTTGGGCGGAGCCATGCTTCAGGTCACACTGAAGGGCAGGGCTTTGTACCAGGACAAAACCGCTAAACAGAGAACAGCCCTGGAGGTTTGTCTGTGTCTGCATAATTTGTGTGTTTGCACGTGTACATTCATGTGTAAAGTAATACAAATGTGTCTGGGTGTGTGATGTAGCTGGAGCTGGAACAGCGTGTGGCCGAGTCAGTGTGCAGGTCTGTGGTGATTGAGTTGCTGCATGGGATTCATACTCCAGAGAGGCCAGGATCACCGGATGAACTCTATTCGACAGAAGAGGAACAATTTAATGCCCTTAATCCAAATGTACGTCCTCACTATTCACACTACAGTTCTAACCTAAGATATAACCAAAACGACTCTAATCCTAATGCAGGTCCTCAGAAAACACAACACAAACCTACAGGAATATAATTGCACGCAAAGCACACTACAATTCTAATACAAGGCCAGACAAAAACCCACTGAGAACTAAATATGTGTACAGTAAACACAGTACGTGCAGAAAATATTTACCCACCACAATTCTAACTAGTTTTGTGGATGAATATGATACAGTTTTTTGGTGAACGATGAAAGAACTTAAGCGTAAACATTGTTAACATGCACAATGGGAAACATGAAAGGCCAAGTCATTTTTCATTCCATTTATGATATTGCAAAAATTCAGTGCGGCAAAATAAGGTAAATGGCACATCAGAATTCTCAGGTGACCGAATGCATGCAGTGTTGCCAGTTGGGACATTAACTGGGTGATTTGATTTTGATTGTGTTGGGTGGAAAAGAGATTGAGCAAGTGAACAAATTTCTGGCTGGTTTACAATCATTTTGGAGATTTTTCAGATATCATACATTGTACTGGCTAACTGTCAGGGATAACCCCTAGAGGGTTCCAAAGCGCCCTAAGACCTTTTGTGTAGTTCTTTTTAGTTTCAGTTTAATACTTCATTTTCTAGTTCGCAACTCGGTCAGGTCACGTGGGCGCGCACCTGATCCGAATTGATCATTAATCTAATCATAAAAGGTGTGTTTGAGTTCTAGTTTTCTTCTTGCATTTGTTACATTAAGTTGAAAGTAAATGTCTCGTCGGTTTATTCGTGGTTTGGTTTTGGTTTTATTATTAAAGTATATTTGTTTGTTTAATTTCCCTGTTTTGTGTTTATAATAATAAATCGTTTGCTTTCAAACCTGGATCCTCTAGCATTTATGCCTCGCACCCCCAAAACGTGGCAGAATGCAAGACCAGGACAACACCGAACTCAGGAACATTTATAATCAACACACTAATTAGCAACCTCAGTTCAGGTGAGCGCCACATCACCTGACTGAGGTGCATTCTGGGGATTAGAGTCCACCAAAACTACAAATGAAACCCAAAACACAAAATGGAGTCTGAGGGCGCTTTGGCGCCCTCTGGTGGTATCCCCTGACACTAACGAACTCTAACTTGCATAAGTGCCACCACTGCATCCGTTTAATCATCATGACGGCAATTCACAGAACAAACCCACTCTCAGAGTCATTAAGGCTACAATAAACTTGTTCGGACTGGCCATCGTTCTACATTTATGTATTTTTTATTTATTCATTTAAAAGCAATTTCACTGTCAGATAGCAGTGTAAAGTTGTAGTTAAGATCTGCATTTAAAGGTAAGATTTGACCTCTACCTAGAGTAAAATGTTAAAATTATGATTGTGTTTTCAGTGATGAATTTAAACTTTAGAAATACTTTTAGAAGTACTTAGTGTCCACCCAATGAAAGTACATTGTGTGTGCATGCACTTAGTAGAGTGTAAATGTTTGTTAAGGGGAGCACTGATGGGAAAAGATGTGTCATTATCCTGCTTGCTCATGTAAGCGGCAATTGTTTGTAGTTGTTTTGTTTAGCTGTCTGTCTGAGCTGTTTATTCCTAGACAGTAGAGAGAAGTGTTCTTTGTGAAGTGAGTAAGTATGGGTGAAGGATTAAACTGCAAAGGAATCATGGCAGCTATAATACTGAAATAAATGTAGATTAGATATATATATTTTTAGATCAGATAGTTTTATGTGAACTTTTGTAGTTTTTGGACAGTTTTGGGGCTGGAAGCTATCAATTATATGTAACAACTGACAGCACTGTAAACAATGTTTCTTTCAACATAGCCAATGCAATTGGGCTGGGGACCTAATGAAGGTCTGAGTAACACCCCACAATACAATCCTATCATACTGTAATTCATCATAAAACACAGTAGAATTCTAACCATTACAAAGCCAAACCTAGGTAATTACAAAACGCACTACATATATTACAATGTAATGATAATGTTGGTCCTCAGAAAACACATTACACTCATAACCTAGGTACTAAATTTTAAATATTAAAGGCATAATATAGGTTATCATAAAGCATGCCACAGTCTTAATGTAGGTCAGCATGAGACAGATTCCTAGCATACATATTAATGGGACAAATTTTTATATGGTGCCCAACAATGCACAATACAATTCTAATGGTCTAAGGTCCCCAGAAAACAGACTACAATCCTAACCTAGGTCATCACAAAACAAATTATAAGTCGGATATAAATAATCACAAAGCATACTACAATCTTAATGTAGGTCTTCATGAGATCAATTACATTCTTAACATATTGGCAAGACATATTTTAATAAAGGGCCCAATAATGCACAATACTATTACAATGCAGGTCCCCAGTATGTAGGACTCCAATTCTGATGTAGACATTCGTAATAAATAAATAAATAAATAAATAAAACACAATTTAATCCTAATGCAGGTTCTTACAAAGTGCACAATAATCCTTGTTTTGAGGATTCTCAAATGTTAATAAAGACCTTAAATCTGAGACCCATAACACAAGCTGTTCTTATTTCATTCATGACAAGCATGAAAATGACGCCACACTTCCTTACCAATTCAGCTTATGAAAGCGTATTTTGATTGAGAGAAACCAGCGGGGAGTCTAACATATAACACAGAGCAGAATCTTGAACTGAGTCAGTATAACAGCACTTAACGGTTAAGGTATGACTAAGACATGAACAAAACACACTATTCACAGTAGCTGTAGTATGGAAACCTATGCTTTTATCTCTCCAAGGCACTCCTATAATTATCCACATTATTATCAAATCTTATAACCATAATCAGAAAGAAAATTCTGTCTTGTATATCAAAAAAAATATTTTTGGTAGCACTTCACCCCATGAAGAAGTAAGGGCAATTATCTGAGCTGCATTTTGTGTATGGTTAGAATAAATATGATGATGTGATTTTGTTTTCTTACTCTGATGGTCCTCTGTGCTGCATACAGTCTTTAAAACTGTAAACAGCTTGCCATAGGTAAATACAATTTATCTTATTCATAGGAGGTCAAAAGCTCCTGCTGTAAAAATAGCAAATATAGTAAACAATAAGAAAGCAACAGGCACAAAAACACATGTTCAGTCTAACTGGCACATATAGTACATTATTATTTTTTGTCTCATCTCCCTGACATCCAAATAGACCCATAGACTGTTCTCTGTGCTGTCTTAGAGCCTTCTTTCAATTCATTTGTAAGGCCTCAAGGGAGATGGCTCTAGAGTAGGTGATAGACCTACTGTACATAATTATAGACCAACTCTTCATGGTCAATGAGTTGCAGTTCTGTCCAGTTTCTGGTAAAGGATTTTTCATAACAGATATTCCCACTACATCTAGGCATTTGGCAGATGCCCTTATTCAGAGCGACTTACATTTTTTATCTTATTATACATCTGAGCAGTTGAGGTTAAGGGCCTTGCTCAAGGTCCCAACAGGGACAACTTGGTGGAAGTGGGACTTGAACCTGGGACCTTCCGAACTGTAGTCCAATGCCTTAACCACTGAGCTACCCCTGACCCACCTGCCTAATTTGGGGGCATCATGTTGGCTGGTGTCTAGAGAGTTAATGTTCGGAATTTTTTTAGAATACAGAGTTTATATAGTCCAGGCCCCAGGACTATAGCACGCTATACTATTCGTTTTCACCGCGTTGTGTGTTGATGTCCTCAAAAAGTGTCGACCCCCAGATTATTCATTCATGGAGACTCAAATTTCCAAATGTGGTGGAACAGTGGCTTAGAGGTCAGTATTGTCACCCTGCAATTCCAGGGTGGGGAGTTTGAATCTCATCTCTGGTCTCTGTGCATGGAGTTTGAAGTTCTCTCTGGCCAAATCTTTTTCAAATATTCATGTAGGTATCAAGGCAAGAAGGGTTTAAAATGCTGATAAGGTCTACAACAAATCTTTGCCAAACGTTTGTGGACACCTAACCTGGAACATTCCTCTCCAGATTTATCAGCCTTTACTTTTAGTATGAATGCCACACTCCTCTTCTGGGAAAGCTTTCCATTAGATGTTGGATAATGGATTTTCACATTGGTGTTCATGGGCGTAGTGAGCTTGGAGTACTGATGACGGGATGTTGAGGAGGCTGCAGTTCCACTTCATCCCGAAGGTGATGGTTTAGTGGGGTTGAGTTCAGTCAGGGCTCTGTACAAGTTCTTCCAGTCCATCATTCAAACATTATGTCTTCTTGGAGCTGGCTTTGTGAATCTCACAAGGGCATCATCATGCTGGAACAGGCTTCTTAGGTCCACCGAAGGGAAACAGTAATGCTACAGGATCCAAAGTTATTCTGCACAATTATGTGCTTCCAGTTTTGTGGAAACAGTTTGGGAAAGAAACAAACTTGTAGCCATACTGGATACTACAGTATATAGTTGTATAAATGGTGAACTGAGGACACTGTATGGGTGAAGTCTGCTGCTGGACAATGAGATTTTTGGTCATAACTACCAGACTAGTAAAGAGTATGCAGTGGACACCACACTGAGTGTCTTTTGTATGGCTGAGAATGAGTGAGCAACGATGGCACAGTCATCAACATGACAGTGTTATAGTCAAGGCATAATGACCTGTCTTTTTATCCTAATCTTTATAAGAAATAATGCTGATTGATATGGGCTGATGAGGTACTGAGGTACAGCTGCTTGGGAATGGTTAAAATGTGTTACCAAAAAAAACTTGATCTACAGTAATGAAAGCTTTCATATGTGTTTCCACTTCACTAGAAACTCACACACGCGCACACACACACACACACAAACACACATGCACACACACACGCACACACACACACACACACA
>QMIH01000069.1:684896-699928 GCA_003987875.1 Clarias batrachus
CACTTAGTCATCTGCACAGATTCTAAATATCCAATAATAATCACCAAGTTTACTGTTGTCTCTATTTATGGAACTGTTTATGGGGAGACAGAGAGAGAGAGAGAGAGAGAGAGAGAGAGAGAGAAAGAGAGAGAGAGAGAGAGAATGTCTTACTACTATTTAAGAGAGAGAAAAAAACAGTATAATCTGATTCTGCTGGACTTCAGGAAAATATGGGACAGCCCTGCTTCCTCATTTCTAGCCTGCTCTCTGTGGGACCACTGTCACCATGGCAACAGATCACGATTTAAATCGGTGACTGCCCTGTGTGTGTGTGTGTGTGTGTGTGTTTGTGTGTGCATGTATGTGTGTGCGTGTGTGTTTGTGTGTGCATGTATGTGTGTGCGTGTGTGTGCGAGTGTGTGTGTGTGTGTGTGTGTGCGAGTGTGTGTGTGTGTGTGTGTGTTTGTGTGTGCATGTATGTGTGTGCGTGTGTGTGCAAGTGTGTGTGTGCGAGTGTGTGTGTGTGTGTGTGTGTGTGTGTGCAGAACAGTTAGTGTTTTACTGTCCTGTTCTGTATGACCCGTATCCGGTAACAGTTCACACAATCTAAGTTCATGATGTTTATCGATGATAACATAAGAAGTTATTTCATAGCTCATATTCATCAGCATCATAAAAAAAAGAAATCCCTTCCACTCACTACATCTACTATGAATTTAACATGAAACTCCAGTGAGCCTCCACCGATGAATCAGAGTATTGGCACGTAGATTGTATTTCCTGACGACCTTACTTCTTGTCACACTCGCTGTCCTGGTGTTGTTTGATCTGAAGTGCCAGGGAGTTGTTTAATTATACATAAGATCCTAAATGGAAAACTGATCACATCCTGCTGCACATAAAGCGGGGAGCAATAATCGAGTGCACTCATGTCATTTTAAACCGATGTGCCCTCAATGTTAGAGATCAATTTGAATGCAATACCCATTGGTCTATCTGTATCTCTCTTCTTGCAGCCGCGAGCCTGATTTTGGACATCTCTTTGCTCGCACTCGTCCCCTATTTTGACAAAATAAAGAACCACTAACACGCCATCACGTCCCCACGTACCTGCTGTAGCCATGACAACCTCGGCCCTGCGTCGGCAGGTGAAGAACATCGTACACAACTACTCGGAGGCCGAAGTCAAAGTGCGTGAGGCGACCTCCAATGACCCCTGGGGGCCGTCCAGCTCCCTGATGTCAGAGATTGCCGAGCTGACGTTTAGCGTAGCGGCCTTCAGCGAGGTCATGGCCATGGTGTGGAAACGCCTTAACGATCACGGCAAAAACTGGAGGCATGTCTACAAGGTCATAATGTGCTCAAAATCAGGCTTATTACCAAGTCTATAGCTATAATATAATAATCTCATAAATAACGGCGCCTTTTCATCTTTTGCGTAGGCCCTGACCTTGCTTGACTACTTGGCCAAGACGGGTTCGGAGCGCGTAGCGCAGCAGTGCCGTGAAAACGCCTTCACTATCCAGACACTGCGTGACTTCCAATACGTGGACCGGGACGGACGCGATCAGGGGGTCAATGTGCGCGAGAAGGCCAAACAACTGGTGGCACTGCTCAGGGATGAGGACAGGCTTAGACACGAAAGGGCACTGGCGCTCAAGACAAAGGAGAGATTAGCAAGTGCAGGAGGAGGTGGAGGATCAGGGACAGCGCCTCCGTCATACCCGAGCAGGAGAAGCAGCCAGCCGAGCATGGCAGCACTGTACGGAGAGGAGTTCAGTCGCTCCAGAGGATCTCCGTCCTCCTTTACCTGTGAGTGCTAGCGTGAAAAAAACTATGACTATGATTATTCTATTATATAATTGTGTTTAATGCATGCAATTACTTTTTAAATAGCTTTCTTTACCACTTACATTAAAATGTATCTATTGGTGCACATTTATTTTACACATTAGGACTTCTTATAGGTACGTAGGTTTAGGTCTTTAGCTGGTAGAAGGTGAAAAATCAGAAACATTCTGATGCACAACATCATTTTGCATATACAGTACATAGGAACCTACAAAACCATTGTAAACAGCAGGCGGTGGTAAATCTGTGCATCACCCTCTTTCTCTTAACTATGCTGCAGGTACAGTATCTCTGTCATGTTAGCTACCAGTTCTCTGTTGATCCTTTCCAGCTTCTCCCTCGTCTCCAAGAGCCTCTGATCTGGAACACTCTCGACCTCAAACCAGTGGAGAGGAAGAGCTGCAGTTACAGCTGGCACTTGCAATGAGTCGAGAGGTAACATACACACAAATAATATATTCCAGCATATACGCATATATCATATATCTTTTATCAGTCTACACTTAAACGCACACATATCGGTAAATGTACAGTATAATCAGCACTATGCGAATGGACAGAAGACTTTTTGAACCATTAAGACCATTTGAATCGTAAACACAAATCAAACAACAAAAAAGTAGGATTGGATGTGCAATAACACAGGCGATAACAAGGACTTTTTTTTTTTTTTTACGATAATAAAATATGAGCTATTACATGCTGTTTTGTAATTATTTTTTTTTATAAATGCTGTGATCCATTGTTCTGAGGTGTAAGAGGGATAAAACATTCTGAGACATGTGGTTATAAAAGATAATCAACATTTGCATTCTCAACTTTTTTTTTTTCCTAAAGGAGCACCGCAAAGGTAAAGAGGATGATCAATCCCAGGTCGAGAAAACTGTAAACAAGATGAGGAGACGCAGTGACTCTGGATCAAGGGAGGTATGAAAAGAACAGTCGACATTTCCTTCTGTTACTACGCTAAACAGATCCCTCCTACATGACTGTCGTCATCCTACTGTATATCTGTAGTCATTTCCAAGACCAAGTAAATGTGTAGCAAGCTTCAACCTTGGACAGACGACATAACTAGATGAATGATAGACCATATTTCTATTGGTATATTACTGAACATGTTCTCAATCGTGCTTGGTAGTGCACATACCAAATGAATGACATTTCTTGCACATCAGGGAATGAATACTCCACTCCATGGAGCGTTAGTTTCCCAGTTTCTCAAGGGCTCAACGGTGACAGCTTGGTGGCGCTGGAGCTTGAACTATGGATCTCCTGATCAGCAATCCATCCTTATTGCTAACTTAATAATTAGATAACATGCTACACCTTACTAACACCTTGATAAACACCTTACGGAACCTTGGAAATAATAATTTGACCAAAACTCATTTTAATAATGTAGCACTCCTACAGGTATAAAGGTTGGGAAAGTACAGTAGTCAAGGGCACTCCAGTAAAATAATAAAAAGAAACTAATTCTCTCAGACAGTGAACTCAACCAAAATAGGCATCTCTGTAATAGTCCTGTTTTTTTCTCTTCCAGTCAGCCATGATTGATCTGGTCGATGTATTTGGACCATCTGGACAATCTGAAGCCCCACCCAGTGATGATCTCTGGGATGCCCAGCCTTCATGCCCTTTAACTTCTGATCCTTGGGAGTCTATAGGTAAGTTCTTAAATGTAACCTCATATTTTTTATATGATTTGTTGTCCGACAATTAGATTTCTGTATTTTTTTTGTACAAGTTAATGAACCATGGTAAAGAAAGTGAATGTATACACAAAAACATACAGTTATCTGCATTCCTTACTCTTTTTCTTTCCTTCCAGCTGGAGTTAACAGCAGTACTCCTGTAGTCGGTAGTCCTTGGAAACCGCACCCATCTTCCAGTAGCCCAGATGACCATTGGGTTACGCACCAATCTCCACCAGACCCATGGGGAGCCCCGCCCACTAAGTCCACATCGAAATCCACAGAACAACCCTGGAGGAGTCCAGTTCGACCAGGTACACATACAGACAGGAGATACAGTAGACTGTACAACCTGTAGAAACTTTGTCCATTTTAGACCTGGTATGTCTTGTAACAAAGCCTCAGCAGGTGTCGACCCATTTTCTATTCGTGAGGAGGAGGAACCTGAAGACAAGCGACCCAACAGTGTGTTTAGTCCTCGCTGTGAGAGTCCAGCAGGTAATACTTTTATTTCTGATCCTGACCTGCATTGCACTCCTGATTGTAATATGCTTTTGTTGATTAGGTATTTCCTTCCTCTTGGTTGTAGCATTGTAGCATGTAGCATTAAATCACAATTAGTTAAGTGATTAAGTCAACACTAATGGATATTTTTCAGAGTATAAATTACACTTCCATCTCCATATAATGGCTGATAGAACACATTGATGATCTTATCTCTCTATTTAAGATATGGACCCATTTGCTGACTTGATGGTGGGTGGCCAGGTAAACGGCAGAGTTGAGACAAGTTCGGTGACCTTTGATTGCTCTCATCTTGGCCGTCCAGTGGATCCAGTTACCCCTAGAAAGTGCTGTACACCAGAGGCTTTTCTTGGCCCGACTGCTGCTTCACTTATCAACCTAGACACATTAATTCCCTCAAAACAACTGCCGCAAACACAATCTGTCAACCCCTCTAATATACTGGCTAAGAGCAAAAACCCTTTCCTTTCAGGTTAGACATGAATACACGCACACACACACACACACAAACACAAACTTGACACAAACTGATCTCACACACAATATAGAAAACAACACAGGCAAATTTTTATCGCATACTACGCAAACACATGTACTTTTTAACATCCATAAATGGAGACTTTTAAACTGGGGTAGATTTGGTGGGATAGATAGGGATTCTGATTGGTCTAAAGCAGGGGTCTCAAACTCAGTTCCTGGAGGGCCGCAGCCCTACAGAGTTTTGTTCCAACCATAATTAAAAACACCTGATCCAACTAAACAGGTCATTAAGGCTTATTTGAAAACTACATGGTATGTATGTTGGAGCAGGGTTGGAACAAAACTCTGTAGGGCTGCGGCCCTCCAGGAACTGAGTTTGAGACCCCTGGTCTAAAGGATGATACAGGGAGGGAGTTGGATGCAGACAGTAAGACTGGATTGGAGTTTGACATAAGAACTTGAATTCATGGGGCTGATACTGGGGTTGGAACTGGGAATGGGCACAGAGAAGGACTGGACTGGTTAAGAAGATAATTATTGATTGCCTAGCAATAGCCTGTGTTGAGCCTGAAAAATACAAATATTGGGAATGGATTAAAAGATGATACAGGGATTGTAAATCGATTTTGGAATAATATGGGGTCTGGAACTGAATTGAGAATAGAGCTATAAATTGACGCTAGGGGGCAGTAGTGGCATTTGGAGTGGTGATATATTGTCAAAGGTTCTGGAGTTATAAATGTTGATGAGCTAGGTAATAGGTGTAGTTTGGGGATAAAATATAGACAAGTGCTTGTTTTTACTGTGGCCAAAAATATTCTAAATTATGCATTATGCGTAGGAATGAGAGGAACTTATCAACATTCTTAAAATAGGAAATCACTCCAACCACCACCAACACTTAAGCGAGCTCTGGAGATTCCTAACTGTCCTCACCTCAGGCAGAGAATTGCACAAAGAAGAGACTTTTTAGTAACATTCAATGACACTGAGCTCATAAAAGATATTGTTTAGACAAAAATGAAATGGAATTTAGATCATGTGCAGTGTGCAACTAGTTTATCAATGAACATTTCATATGTTGTCTTCACAGGTGACTGCTACACTACTTTTGCTTTTAATAACAGTGACGATGATTTAATTAAATTAGTGGTATCACACGCTTTCCTAGAAGCAGTCATACTCGTTGCTCAAAGCAAGAATAGGAGGTTTCATTAGTAACTCTTATGTCCTACTCTTAGCTAGGAATATTTTTAGTCCAAAAGTTAGTTTCAGCACGATTCCTACAGTAGGAGTGATTTTGAGGCACATGGTAAATAGAGGCCCAGGACTGGTTTGAGGTATGCGATGGAGACTAGGTCAGGTTTGACGTTTGAGACAGAAACTGGCAGTTCTAATCCAAGTTCTAAAAAACTCACTAACAAAAAACAAGGTGAGTTCAAAGAATACACGAGATAGATATACCTTAGATATAAAAATAAGTAAAATGTGAAAGGGAAGATAATTAGAGATCTAGGACTAGGAACACAAAAAACGTTGTTTAAAGGTAAAAGTTATTGAGACAGTTAAACAAATAAAACTGACAAATAGGTGCTAGCTGTTTATACGTATGTTGTTTTATATACATAGAAAAAAAACACTGTAGTCCTTAGTATTTTCCATACTTTTCTTTTTTTCTTGTTTCTCCTCTTCAGGTCTGAGTGCTCCCTCACCCACTAACCCATTCCACTGTGACCAACGCAGACTGACTCTGAATCAGATGCGTCCGAACTCCACTTCCCCGTTGCCTGCGCATGCTTTGCCTGGTGCACTTCCCTACAGTGCCTCTCTTCCTCTGCCCTCATCCCAAAACATGCCCCATCCTCCGGACCTGCCCCCTAACCTTCCCCAGCCATTGTTGCCCCTCTCATCAATGCCCCGCCTTCAAACAGCCCCCCAGCTCCAGAGCCACAGCAACAACCCCTTTCTCTGAAGGCCACCAATGGCTTGATAGAGCTCTGAAGCAAAGCTATTACAGTAACTCCATGGCAAGTTGGAGCTGAAGTGAAACATGCTGGATATGCACAGAAACTGAATTTAAGCTGAACCAACAAATCTGAATTTAGCATTAAATAAATAAATAAATACACATTCTAAATATAATAAAATCACACATTAGTCTTTAGAGTAAAACGTAAACAGAATTTGAGGATACCTAATTCAGTATTCAGAGAACTAATGTTTTAACCAACCGAATCAAATTAGATGATCAAAAAGCCGTACTCTTTTAATTACGTGCTTACAGATACTCCGTCATCTAGGGTCTCTAGCATGCTGCTTATAAGATGGAGTTCAGCTTTGAAGTGCTGCTTATGACATGGAGTTTAGCTGTCAGTCAGCATGGCTCTGCCCCTCGCACAACCAAAAGGACCTGTCAATGATGGACATGACCAACATTTTAGGCATCCTGAGGCTCTGTTTCTCCTCTCAGCGAAGCTCACTTTGTATCTCTTGCCTTCTGTCTATGGATACTTGCCTAATCAGGGTCCGGCTTTGATTGTAAACCCTAGGCTTCTCCTCAAAGACCCATGTGCCTGACTCAGTGGCTTGCCCACAATGCACCGGAGGAGGGCACCTCCAAGACACAACATGGACCTCAGGATCCCTGCTAACCAAAACCTGCACAACCAAGAACGTGTTCACAAGAAAATGTCTCTATGTGAAGAATTTTAAGCTAAAATAAAAACTTGATGGATAAAAAAGGCGAATGAACAAAAATTGGTTTGGTTATATATCGTAATGCTGATCTACTCAATGTGGTTCTTCAGTTGAAAAGTCCATCGAGTTATTTATAAATACAAGCTTTATTGGCTAATGCTGGGTTTAGTGCATCCTGTAAGAGAAATACATTCAGGTTAATATTTAATCAAGACATGTGATATACAGTATATCAGTAAGCAACAATAAATGAAGACTATTTGCATTTTACAGTGTTACACGTGGTTTATTAGAACAACAAATTATTTGCTGGGTGGCATTTGGTCCCCATGAGCGAGTCTTGGGTGCTTATGATCTTGTAACTGGTTTATTTGTATATTATTGATAATAAGTGTTTATCTTGTTGTTTTTTGTTTTTTACATCT
Organism: Clarias batrachus; assembly: GCA_003987875.1. Lineage (NCBI taxonomy): Eukaryota > Metazoa > Chordata > Actinopteri > Siluriformes > Clariidae > Clarias > Clarias batrachus. The sequence continues at coordinate 692,554 of QMIH01000069.1, forward strand.
ATATATTTCTACAGACAATTTACATATTCTATATTGGCTGCTGGCTACGGGTACTGCTGGAATAGGTACCTTTATGGTTTTAGAATCTAGAAAAGAGACACTGGTGAGACCGTTATAGCTGCTATAACATCATGTGTCATGTCGTTTTTGGAAAAAAGACAGAGAGAAACAGAAACTCAACGGTCATACAGCCGAACATGTTCACACCTGCATGATGGACGATTACTGTTGAGCAGGTTTCAGGTACACCTGCCAATGTGTTTGTGTTTTTCTGTGTGTGTGTGTGTGTGTGTATCTGAGTGTGTAAATGTGAAGGGGGGGKGGGGGGGGCAGTCAAGCATGAAATGACACACTGTTCTGGCTTAAGTGAGATAAGGAGACTTTCAACAGTGGCTATAAGGTTAAGTGGTTATACTTAGAACATGACATGCCGTACAAATATCCACCAAATTTAGATTTATGGTAAAATAAAATAAACTGGCCGTTTATTAATTAGAGGTCATTTATTTTTCAAAGCTTTTTAAAAATATATTGGTAGATTAGTTTTATATTATTTAAAAAAATAACAAAAATTAACAAATTTCATTGTTGTGTACAAGTTTTTTTTTTTTTTTTTTGCTTTCTTGGAGCCCAAAGACACAGTCCTTGATATCACGTGTAGCTGTCCATCGTTTCTGAATGCCTTCTACCCCAGTGGTAAACTTTTGAGAGCGATTAACAGCGACGTCTTTTCCTTAGAACAAGATTGCTAGAAACTGAGTCTCTGTTCCTCTTAGCGTTTTGTGTTCCACATCTCCCAGTTTTTGCTTGACTTTTGATTTTTGGCCCAGAAGGTAAAACCGTTGTATTTTTAGGTTGAGATTTGAAGCAGTTCATCTCCAGGGCAGTTTTTGGATCAGGAGATTCAGAAGAAAGATTTGTCTCGACTGCTTCATTGCTATACAGGAAAGTTTGACCAGATTCTTGGGTTGAAATTCTATTTTGATTACCAGATATGCCGTTATTATGAAGTGAAGCAGAGCTCATTTGATGTTCTTTTGCATTAGTCTCTAGGATGCAGAAATGTGAGCTTTTTGTCTCTGAGCTTTCTGTCTGTTCTGATAGATGCCACTGGGCCAGCTGACACAAGGCAAATGCAGCTGCCTGTTTTTTCTCATCTATGGGATCATTATTTTCTTCTTTCACTGAACCAGCATCCACAATTTCCCAGGTGACATTTTTAATCTCACTTTTAATATGGGTTTGCAAGGTAGTGACCCCAGATATGGCTTTCAGAGACAGGTTTAAAGGAACCTCGAAAGCTAGCTCCTTCTTTGAGAGGTTAAGTGGGACTGCATCATCATCATCATCATCATCATCATCATCATCACCACCATCTGCAGTTTCTTCCTGTTCTGGTCTTGGTGGTCTACCAATCATAAGCAGGTAAACACAGTAAAAATTAAAAAATAAAAATAAAAAAAACTTTGTAAATTAATTGTATATTTTATTTGGTGAAAAAAGTATAAGAAATATTTATTTATTTATTTATTTATTTATTTTTTACCTCTTCCAGTGTGTAGAGCTGCCTTGTCTGGATCCATCTTCAGCAGAAAGTGTGTTTGTGTCAAACGCGTCCAGATGTGAAGACACTACCTTGTGTACATCCAGTGGTTTCCGGAAGTGATCTGTTGCATTTGGTCCAGCTGGTGACCCAGTTGGAGAACAGCCAGTTTTGGGACTCATTTGAACTTTCTTTTGTTGGGTCACTATTATGCTGGGGTCCTGTGTGAGTAAGCATTCTTTTTGAGCACTGGAGTATGAATCAAGATGGACTCCATTGGGTCTTCCACAACCAAGACTGCTGGTTACAACCCTAGAAGATTGGTCTATTTTTGGATCAGAACATGGTTCTTGAAGGTGATACATGCTAAGGGAGGGATTCGAATGGTAGAATCTATAAGACTGGTCTAAATTGGGATTGGGGATTGTTGGGATAGAATGGATTGGAAGAAATTGCCCTGGTAGGAGTGGGTGGATGTCACATGGTAGATCATCCACAGCATATGGAATAAAATGTGAAGTGGGAGGGAGTTGATGGCAGTAATTGTCACGAAGGAAATATGATGCATAAGAAGAGTGAAATTGTAAATTGTAGTGGAAGCCATAAGAAGGGTAGTCCAGGCCATGGTGAAAAGACTCTGTTCCTGTGGCTTGCTTTTGGGGGTTGTAGTCAATGAGTAATGAATTATGAACAGGATTTGGTTTGTAGATAGGGAGAAGATGATGTTGGATGGACTTTGATGGTTGATCAATGGTTGATGTCAAGTCTTCCTGAGAAAAGTCCAAAGTATGTGATGTTGTATCTAGTTCTTTGTTAATGCTTAATGCTGCAGTTTTCAGTCCATCAGTCCTTGTTGATGCTTTGGCTATTGGTTTATCAGCATTTAGTTTTAGCTCTGTCTGAGTTAGACTCATGCTTTTAGAGGTGTTATTCCTCTCTTCATCATTTGTTTGGGCTTTGTGGTCATCTGTCAGTTGGGCTGCAGCTTGTATCTGCGCCTTTGTAGAAGCTGTTGCTGCGGTCATTTCATTAACAGTCTTTGAGGAAATCTTGCTTTGCTTAGAAAACAGTGAAAGTGAGTTCTTGCACAAGTCATACTTCATGTGATTGAACAAGTGAGATTTTTCATTGCAGGTAAACGGGCACTGAAAGCAGTGGTATTTGAAGGGTTTCCCTAGAGGTCGAGGAATGTAGTGAGGTTTCTTGGGTTTCCATTCCTTAGGCAGGGCAGTCATATTCATGGTGCTGCAGCCAAAAATGGATAGGTGTATTGGATGTACAGTATATACAAATTGGCTGATGCTTCTTTTTTATAGCATGAAAGTATAACTGTCTCGTTAGGGAATAAAAGTCATCATAAAAATCACAGATCACAAAATCTGACCTAGGGTAGTGGTTTGTCAGAGGGCAGGAGTGATCAAAAGGTCCTAGGTTCAAATCCTTTAGGGCCAAACTGCCACTAGTCCATCCGTAAGCAGTATCTCAGCTTTCAGTAGCTTTAAACTAAAAAATAAAGAAAAAAAAATGATGTTACTGATCTTTATCAACCTTAAAAATAATATATCCATGTTTATGAAGTAGGACCTGGCCTTATCCAGAATATTTATTTAAATAAAATGGACTTAAAGTTAGTCTTGGTAACTGTTCCTTGAAGAAACCTGCTGTCTGAGTGTTAGCAGTTATGAAAATGAGAGCTGTGCTAGACTTGACACCTTGCTTTTAGTCCAAAGAGGGTTGTTTGCATGAGTGAAACCTGCCCGAAGCCATTTTATAGTACAGGATCTTTCGCTAGTTTTCTAGTCGCTAGCTTTCACTACAACAAGTCATTGTGGGCTTAAAAAATAAGCAGGGTTTTCATTCATTCGTGTTCAGCAACTGCTTTATCATGGGGCACCAGCGTCTATCCCAGGAATATTGTGTGAAATCTGGGGATACACCCTGGATGAGTCCAACTAGTGCCATGGTTTAAGAGGGGTTGGTTCAAACCAGAAGAAATCAACATATGAGGCTTTAACTTTAACCAAAAGACATTTTTTCTATCATGAATAGTATTTAACTACCTTATACATTTCTACTTTCGAACTAATTTAGCACTGCCATTTAGCTTTCCTTTCTTCCTACTATCTCAGAAAATCCTCAGTTCCAGCTCAACTGCTCCACCGTGTCACGCTCTTTCTCAAGAAGCCGTCACTCAGGTTGTCCCAGATACCCCCGACGTTCTTACTGTCACACTCCTAACAATAGCAAGCTAACTTAGCTAAGCTAACTATGGGCAGAGTGCTAAGGATCAATTTTGGATGCGATGATCTAATACTATTTTATTTAAAAATAATAATTATAATAATTCGAGTATTGGTCTGTGTTTAATATTATGATAATTATGAGGCACTGGGATTGAATTGTAATTTCTTGCATTGCAAACAAACCCACTGTACCTCACCTGCATTCCAAGGTATTGACATGTTTATCCTGTTATCATGTTTTTTTAAGTATACACGGTCCTGTCACAAAGTTGTGTTTATAATATAAATACATTTTCTTGTTTATTAAATTAGAATCTTTACCAACGTGTTATATTCTCATGCTTCAATCTTGTATGTTTAGGCATGGATAAAGTGTGTTTTTCTTTCAAATATACAGAGGTGATAAGCCAAAACGACGCTCCGATAGAAACCTTCACTCCAGAAAAAATAAATAAATAAATAAATAAATATTAATAAGTCCAAGGCATGTCATGTTTTAATGATGAGATTCAACAGGGTACAAATTAAACACTACAAGTGTACGAGTAATATTAAGCCATTCTTACCAGTGAGATATTGAAGAAATCTGACCACTTCAGCGTAAATAACAGTCAATCCATATATTTATTTTATATTGTAATAATATTTTAGAAAGGTAAAAAAAAAATCTGGGTCTGATTTCTACCTCCTCTGTCTCTGCAATGCTTCCGACTCACTTGTGAAATTCTCCTTTTCTGTCTCTACCGGCACAACCGGCTCCGTCTACCTGTGTGTGTGTGTGTGTGTGTGTGTGTGTGTGTGTGTAAGGGGGAGTGGTTTAGAGGTGGTTTGAAGAGCCCTTAGGCTATGGGGACACACCTGATATAAACAAGGCCTCTAGCTAAAATGCAATGCAAACCTCCACGCTTGCATATACACACACCAAAACAGAGCATCGATACAAAACACACTCTCTCTCAAATTTAGTTTTAAATTTATAGAAAAGCAGGTTAATTTTATAATCGCACTCTGACACGTTCATTCTCTACACCACTTATCCTGTGCAGCAATGGTTCCCAACATGATTTCCTTGGAGCCACCTTGCTTATGTCTAAACAAAGCTGAGACCACATCACCCCATATACCCCAAACCATATGCTCAAAACAAAAGAATAAATCAATCTTTGCAACCAGTTTTCTATGCAGACCTTTAAATCATACTGTACCATCGTGAAAATGTTATTTATTTTACTTTATGCCTCCAGGTTGGGAACCATGTTTATACAAGATCACTGGGGGCCTGGAGCATATTCCAGGAGACACAGGGCACTAGGTGGGGGTACATCCTAGATGAGGTGCCAATCCAACATAGAGCAAAAGCAACACACCCAATCACTCACACTCTGGCAATTTTGAAATTCCAATTAACCTAATCTTCCTGTCCTTGAACTGTAGGATGAAACCAGGAGCATTCTGAGGAAACCTACCAAGCATGCTGAGAACTGACTCTTGACCGATGAGAGACTGTGCTGCCATATATTTGCGTAAATAAATCTTAGCAATTCCATTTCAACCAAAAACAAAAAATTAACATTTATATGTCTGCTACATCTTTAGCTCCTATATTTAAAGTCCCAATTTACTGTATGTGACATATTGCTAGGATTGGTGAAGATGATCGCAAAACTCAAACATTTATAAAGTGTTCTATGTGGGATCTTGTCAGACAGAGAAACTATTACATTGCATTCGATGCAATGTCAAAGTCTCATCGACTTTGTACTAGATGGTACTAGATATCAATTATTAACCAACACTCACTTCAGAATAAAGCACAAATCACATGTGCAGAGGTGGAAAGAGTAATAAAATTTTGAACTCAACTAAAAATTACAGAGTTACTTTTTATAACAGCAGGGGGAGATGGGGGATTCTAGTTTAGTTCAAAAAACACAAGCAGATAGAAATCTCAAACTTGTTGTTTTTAACTGAAGGTACACCTTTGCATAATAAAGCTGTTGTCTAGATCCAGTTATTAACTGATGAATGATGTTTTTTTTCTATTGCTTTACAAACACAACACACACGCACACAACAGGAGGAGAATCAGATTCATGGTGGACCATGGCCAAAATAATGAACTAAATGGTATTTATATTCAGTAGCTAGACTACCTGCAAAATAAATAAATAAAAATAAACAACACAAACAAAAATCCTGGGGGGTATTCCAGAAAGCTGGGTTAACTTACCATTTGGTAAAACTTAACCTCAGGGTTGATTTACTCCAAACCCGCATAYCAKGAGTAYGTYRGTTCCAAAACCCCTGAGAAGAGTAAGTTTAATCAACCTCCTACTGGTTACCCAAAGTTAATGCGCGTGCACGGTGCTACATAAAGACGTTTTCAATGGATCGCCGATTTCACGAGTCAAAATGAAAAATCAAAGTGAAAAAAAGCGAGCGGCATACTTCACAGAGGCGGAGTTGGAGGTTTAAATGCAGCATATGAAGAATTTAAGCCAATAATAATGAAAAAAAAGCAACACGGCTGCATCGGCTAAAGAAAGAGTTGGTTTGGAAAAAAATAACGGACAGAGTAAATGTGTGAGAGTATTAAATAGCACATTTGACACACTGAGTACTGTTAACGTAAATAATTGCAATTAGGTCAAATTAATAGACCTTTTTGAGTATTTAGAACCTTTTGATAGTTTAAGTAATCGTAAGTACGTAAATAACAGTAACCGTCACCTTAAAATTCCCCCTTCTTAAACTATACAGTACTGGTGGCTCAGTGGTGAGTGTTTCGCCCGCCATGCGGAAGACCCGGGTTCAATTCCCAACAACTGCAGTACCTTAATTTGTAATTAAGTAATTTGTTTAAAATATATATATATATAGTTTACTTAAAATTGGAAACATCATTACTTAAAAACATTGATGTAACTGATTTTGAGTTTTGACAACTTAATCGGGTTTACAGTGTGTGCAAAAAGTGTTTAAGTGCCAAACATACTGTGTGAACGGCTCTACACACAGTTGCCTTTCCCACATGCTCTGCGTCACCCACATTGTATAAAAATCGCCATGACGCAAAACAACCCCAAAGTGCCACGTACACTGTAATAAGTTACATCAATTTTTTAAGTGATGATGTTTCCAATTTTAATTAAACAGAACTGTAAATTTTTGAGTTTGTTGAACTTGTTGCAAATCAAATAAATTGCTGGTGATTTTACCACATCAGACAAGCCAGCGCGGGGATCAAACCACATGGCAGGCGAAACCTTTACCCAGCGCTCATTAGTTTGAGTTGGTGGAATTTTAAGGTGACGGTTACTGTTACTTACGTACTCACGATTAATTAAAATATCAAAAAGTTCTGAATACTCAAAAAGCTCTATTAATTTGACCTAATTGCAATTATTTAAGTTAACAGTACTCAGTGTGTTTAATTAATTTAAGCATTAGCAATATGCGGTTTCAAGAGATGTGTTAAGTAAATTAACGATTTCCTTGAAAACCGATAACTTTTTCATATAATCATTAGGAAATTAAAAGACATGAATACGCGGTCTTTTAACTCTCTCCCGGCGAAAAAAAAAATCAT
>QMIH01000069.1:707908-724215 GCA_003987875.1 Clarias batrachus
TGCAACCCTCTTCTCCCACTCTTCACACACTGATAGCAACACCGCAGGAGAAATGCCAGTACAGGCTTCCAGTATCCGTAGTTTCAGGTGCTGCACATCTCGTATCTTCACACCATAGACAATTGCCTTCAGATGACCCCAAAGATAAAAGTCTAAGGGGGTCAAATCGGGAGACCTTGGGGGCCATTCAACTGGCCCACGACGACCAATCCACTTTTCAGGAAACTGTTCATCTAGGAATGCTCGGACCTGACACCCATAATGTGGTCGTGCACCATCTTGCTGGAAAAACTCAGGGAACGTGCCAGCTTCAGTGCATAAAGAGGAAACACATCATCATGTAGCAATTTCAAATATCCAGTGGCCTTGAGATTTCCATTGATGAAGAATGGCCCCACTATCTTTGTACCGCATATACCACACCATACCAACACTTTTTTTGTTCCAACAGTCTTGGAGGGATCTATCCAATGTGGGTTAGTTGAATGTTCTCCCGATCTGACCCCCTTAGATCGGGGGGGGGGGGGAGTATTCCGAAATTGTAATGTACAGACTGGGGTATGGGTAAAGGTCATGCAGATTTTGTTTTCAATCTTCCATAATAAAATCTTACATCATGAAAGTTGGATATGATTTCAAAGGTCAGTTTGAACAGAGAAGGAGGGCCTCATGGGTTAAATAGTGTAGAAAACATCTCATATTTATCTCATAAAGAAGTTCCCAGTCTTTCTCTGTAGAAGGCAGTCTTAGGAGAAATTCCTTCAGATTTGATCAAGCATGGTAAGAGAAAATATCTTTGCCAAGTTTAGTTTTCCTCTCTCATTAATACGATTAAACACCAAAGGTTACAATGGCACATAATCACATTTTTTTTTTTTAATTAATTTTTTTATGAAGCACTATTATATAAATAATCCTAGTAATATATCATTGTCTTGCAAGCATACACAATACAAAAGAAAAATAATTACATCTTTTTTTTTCTCTTTTTAATTTTTTTTTGCAAAGTTACCATTTAAATACATAATGTTAGTAAAAGAGACACAATGAAGCTTTCTTTTGAAGCAGAAATTAGAATCAGCACTTCCAGGTCCCAAATGCAAATGATTAAGATTTACATATGCATGTGCACAGTGTACATATTTTCCATATCATTGTTGTGTAGTTTCATATGCCCTCTTGAGAGTTTAGTCAGTGAAAAGAGGAAAAATGATTCTTCTATTGAAAGGTAAGTATACTGTATGTGAATGTGATGGTGTTGGTCATGAAGAATGCTCTGTGAATGATTTTTCCTATTTTTTATATAGTGGTTTATTGCTTTATATATTAAATAATATCAATTGCCATAAATACATGTACTCATATTTGCCTATTCCACCCTAAAACTGTACACAGGGTAAAGTAATAATAATAATAAAAAAATTCCCTTGCAGAAGTTACTGTTCTGTTGCTAACAACATTCATAACATGTCTCAGTAAGTACATCATTAAGGCATAAACTCATCTATGGACTACTGATCTTTTATTAAAGCAGGCCATTGTTGAATAACTTTATGAAATACAGTCACTCATATTAGTTCGGTAATTTGATCTTTTCTTTTTCTTTTTTTTTTTTCCAGATGCGAGTTCCATGATGTCTCACGAAAGCCAGGTATGGTTAATCTGTCTATGAGAATTCACTGATAAGACAAGTGGGATCAAATCTTTTTGTACATTGATTTGTTTTTCGGATTGTAAATAAATGTGATGGTCATCTTTATGACCGATAGCATTTTTAAAATCAGAAAAGAAGATGGTTTTATTTAACAAGTATCTGATAAGATGTTTTAAGTTATATTAATTTTGTCTTTCAATGCTTAATCCTAGTGATTTTCTTTTTTGATAAATCTTACTAATATGTGCTCTAGATTGATATAACAGTAGACCGCGCCCTAACCCGGCCGCATCAAATTCAGAGCAAGCCATCTCAGAAGCTACCAGAAGAGGTAAGACTTATGTGGTGTTGTGAATTTAAGTGTGTTAATATAAAGATATTTGTTGTATTTGAATGTGTATATCATGAATGATACTCTGGTTATTGGCTAGACTCTGAACATTACAAGTCATGTGGAAAACAACAGTAGTGACCAGTATATGCTGATATTATTTGAAAATGCTGTACTGGGTGTTACTGAAAACCTGGTGTCTGCGTTGGTGAGGAAACAATGCACCAATGAATCCATCAGCATCTCTCTGCAAACTTTAGGTATGGAACATGCTAGTAAACACTGTTGCTACAAAATAAACCTAAAGAAAGTAAATGTTTGTGTCACCATAGGAATAAATAAATATAAAAACATAAAAAAATGAATGTCAAAATATATATGTATATATATATATATCGGACATAGACAGAATTTCACTGAATGAAGAGTACAAACACAAAAAGGTAAACAAAACCCAGGTTTGATGGCAATTTATTGGCACTTGCAATGTATTAGTCGATCAGGAGACAGGATTAGTACTATGTATGAGACTTTACAGCACAGATTGCTGTAACCATAACCATAACCATATTATGCCAAATATTACCAGTTAGAAATACCCAAAATAAAATACTTTCTCTTTTTTAATAATTGGGCGAGGTGCATGAGGCATGTACATTGCCTGGAGTTCAAATCTCCGAAATCGTTGTGCCAATTTTTTAAATAAACGTCTTATATCTTTAATATCCAATGAAGGTTTTGAGCTGTACACGCATGCATTCTCGGCTAAACAACTCTTAAGACTACACTTTGTGACACAATAACAGTAATATTTTGAAGATTTTGCAGGCCGTTTGGAGAAACCAGAGAATAAAGAATACAGTAAACCAGTTGTTGGGTCAAAATAACCCAACCATGGGTTTACAGACACAACCCAGCATTTTTAGAATGTATATTTTTGAGTTATTCTAATGTTCTATTCTGAAAGTCTGTTCTTCCAATTATTTCTATATTTAGGGCCCAAGCACTATACTGTAGGTGCGCAGGACCCTCTTGTTTTCCTAAGGATTATTTTTTTTCACCCTTTTGGACTTTTCGGGGGTTTTACCATGCTCGAAAACTCATGAAACTTGGCAGACAGGTTGGAATCTGCTGCCATCAGGATTCCTGAGAGTCACGTGGCCCCCACACAAGATTTTGCTGGATAGCTCATACACACTTTCACGCAGGCACATGAAACTCGGCACACATTTAGAGCTCATCGAGCCGAACAACTTTCGCGCTGCATGTCCTGGGCTAAACTCAACAGAAGGCCGGTTATTTTTCGTCCTTCGCAAAAACGCATCCGATGGATTTTGATATACTCCTCCTAGAGAATTTATACGATTGTCACCAAACCAGGCTGATGTGATCTAAAGACATTGATGACGCAAAATTGTAGAGGGATTTTTGTTATCTCAAAAGGGTCAGCCGTGATAATGTCTTAAACGTACGCCGAAAAATGATTAATAACTTTCTGTGTGACATTATATTCAGTGACACCTTCAGTGTCATCACATTGAGTGACATCATCATAGTGTGATGCTTTTCTTCCAGCATCTGCGGCCTATTGTACAGACATACACATCACAAATGTTAACACACACACACGCGCACGCACACACACACACACACACACATGTACACACACTCATACATCACACACACACACACACACACACACACGCACCTCTCTCACGACGCACACACATGCATTAACAAGTCACATGTCTCACACAAACATCACACAAAAAAAACACACACGTCACTCATGTTAACACACAAACTCACATCCACACATTTACTCGTCACACACAGACTGATACATGACCACGTTACACACCTCTCTCCCTCACTCTCACACACACACACACACACACACACACACACACACACACACACACACACACGTCATCGATGTTTAGGGCCCAAACTGACATTAGCCCTGTATAGTGTGTGATGTGTGCAGGTTGTGCAATGCAACCGGGTGGCGATGACGGTGCTTGGGCCAGTCATCGTTGCTTGCAACTATATTTATAGTTTGATGTCTTTAAATGTAATTTTTTTTAAAATAATAACAATAAACAGATACAAACATTCTTTATACATTGTTGTATAAATAGTGTGGAAATTCCCATCACTGTAGTATTTCTTTGATACAACATATGTCTTTTTCATGAATGACACGAATTGGCTGCTGTCGTTTTGTCCCGGTGGTAAACATGGCAGTAATAGACATCCCCCTTAACTACCTAATGTACAGTTTTATGCAAATGTTTATGCACCCCTTGATAAATAAGAGATTTTGGTGAAACTTTAATTGAAAAGATGTTAAACACAGTCGCTCTTGGAAATGGAAAAAATGCACAATATTTTCAGCAAACATTGGTGCATAGTTACTTCTTATGTCATAAATTGAACAAAGATAAAAAATTAAATCATTATTGTGGCACTGTGCAAATGTTTGGGCACCCTACATAATCAGTACTTAGTAACACCTCTGGCAGATATCACAGCTTTCAAACACTTTTTATAGCCGCTAAAAGTCTTTCAATTCATGTACTTGGGATTTTCTCCCATTCTTCCTTACAAAAGGCTTCTAGTTCTGTAAGATTCTTTGGTCGTCTTGCATGCACAGCTCTTTTAAGATCTTTCACACAAATGTTCAATGATGTTTAAATCAGGGGACTGTGATGGCCGTTCCAAAACCTTCTGCTTGCGTCTCTTGAGGTTTTCCATAGTGGATTTCGAGGTGTGTTTAGAATCATTGTCCTGTTGTAGAAGCTCCTCTTTTCAGCTTCAGCTGTTTTACAGATGGTGTGATGTTTGCTTCCAGAGTTTGCTGGTATTTAGTGGAATCCATTCTTCCCTCCACGCGTGCAATGTTTCCTGTACCACTGGCTGCAACACAACCCCAAAGCACGATAGATCCGCCTCCATGCTTAATAGTTGGCAAGGTGTTCTTTTCATAAAATGCTGCTCCTTCTTATCTCCAAACATGCCGTTGCTGATTGTGGCCAAAGAGTTCTATTTTAACTTTATCAGTCCACAGCACTTGTTTCCAAAACGCATCAGGCTTCTGTAGATGTTTTGTTGCAGACTTCTGATGTTGGATTTTATGATGGGGACGCAGGTAAGATTTTCTTCTGTTGACTTTTCCATGAAGGTCTTGTCTGTTCAAGTATCACTGTACAGTGGAACGATGCACCACCATTCCCGAGTCTGCTGCATGTTTTTTTGCAGTGAAATGGAGGCTTTGATTTGTCTTTCTGACCAGCATATGAGCAGTTCTCTCTGAGAGTTTTCTTGGTCTCTGAGATCTCATCTTGACCTCCACAGTTCCCCTGAACTGCCATCTCTTAATTACATTTCTCACTGTGGAAACTGCAAGCTGACATTGCTTTGCTGTCTTTTTGTAGCCTTCTCCTGCATTGTGGGCATCATTAACTTTCATTTTCAGAATCTTACACAGCTGCTTAGAGGAACCCATGGTCGTTAAGTGTCCACAAGGTTTGAAGAGTCAAAGTATTTGTAAAGCTTTGAAATTGGCATTTACTAATGAAGGCTGATGCCATGCATCAGACCTAACGAGCTGATTAAGGTCTGAAACCTTGTAAAAAGAAGTCAGGAACTCTTAGAGTATCCAAACTTTTGCACAGTGCCATAATAATGTTTTTATTTTTTGTTCAATTTATGGCCTTAATAATAATGTTTGTTGAAAATATTGTGCTTTTTTTTTTTCATTTCCAAGAGAGACTGTGTTAACATCTTCTCAATAAAAAATCACCAAAATCTGTTATTTATCAAGGGGTGCCTAAACTTTTGCATAAGACTGTATGTGAGAACGTAATTCAATCATTTTGAAATGACAGAAATCAAAAATCTATTGCAACATGCTGTGTTACTATTTTGAGGGTTGGTTTTCTTTCCTTTTTTTTTTTTTACTTTGTTACACAGTAAAGAAACATAGTGAATGGCAGGTGATGGGCAGTCTTGTGGACAGACATACTGGACTGCTGCAATGCAAACTATGTCTGCAAACATAAAATGTGATTTCAATGAAACAAAAAAGACACTAAAATATTATTAATCGACTGGGTGGAGTTACACTTCCATTCACACAAAATAAAAGCTTCAGTACAAACCTAGTTTGCTCTCTGTTTCCTGATCAGTTGTTAAGTTCCTATCCTCATGTATGGTCGTAAATCATAGGAGGAAAAAGATGAATCAAAGTGCACATTTGATGGATTAATTAATGATACATTGACAATGTGATGTATTACAGTACAGTACATTATAAGATTATGTTTCCCCATTATAATTGTTTACAGAGTAAAATGTTTTTTACTGTTTAAGCATTTTAATGTTCAAACAGTTTATACTTTTCAATACCTTTGAATTAACTCCAGCTCTGTCTCATAATCTCTATCTTTCCAGAGGTTCAAGTAATTATGATTGGACAAAACACCTCCATGAAAAAAACCCTCCCACTCAGCACAAGCACTGCTTTAATGGATTTTGACCTGAATGGGATCTCGAACAGTATCAATGGTACAGTAGTTATCTTTACAGTTTATTGTAAATTCTTTTACTGAGTCATTACTTTTTTATGACTTAAAAACTATAGTTTAACCTTAACTATTAAGAAATAAACCTTATTATTATTATTATTATTATTATTTGATTTTAAATAAAATCACTTATTTTCTGTTTAATTGGTGTAAACTGAAAGTACTTTGCCCTGCAAAGGTTGTACAAATTAAGTAAGAGTGTTTACATTTGATTTGTATAGTACTGTACACATTTGTTTTCCCAAAACCTTGATTTTATAATATCTAAAATATGGCATGTACATTAACTTAAAACATGTTAATCAACACCTTTTTATTATTCAAGAATTGTACTTTAACCGTACTTTCAAATTTAGCCAGTGTGGCCTTTATGAGCTACACCAACATGGCAGCCATCTTGAACCCTCGTTTCTTCAACACATGGTCAGACAAAACAAAAACCATGATGTCTTCTGTGGTGTCAGCAACACTTCTCCAGGCTACAGAGGCAAATTTCACATCTGTCAGCTTCACCTTTACACATGTAAAAGTAAGCTATTCAGATTTTCTGGGTATTCTCTTTGTTTTTAATCAACAATTTTCAGATAGTTGTTTTCCCGCCTCTTCCTCACTAGGAGTTCGACCCCGACGGTGTTCTCTCCTGTGTGCACTGGGAACAAACCGAGTGGGATGAAGATGGTTGTAACATCACAGAGACAAACAGCACACACATTGTATGCACTTATGATCATCAGGGTACATTTGCTGTCATCATGAAGACTACAGACCCAATGCTGATCAGAAATAGTGTAAGCTCTAAATAACAGACAATAGGGTTTTGTTTGGTTTGAGGAAGCACAGAGAATAGCCTTCCACTTGAGCAGCAGCAGTTGATTAGCAATTTGTTTTCTCAGACATTTGAACCTTTAAATGTGTGTGTGTGTGTGTGTGTGTGTGTTGTGTCGGTGTGTGTGTTTCCTTGCACATCATTTAGTCATTCTCTATAGTACCTATCCTGTACATAGTTGCAGGAAGCCATGAGTCTATTCCAAATTACAGGGAACACAAGCACCCACATTTACATACTATGAAAAATTTGTAATCTGCAAGTCCTTGGACCGTGGGAGAAAACCGGAGTACGCCAAGCACAGGGAGAACATGCGCCCTGACCCTGAAGGTGCGGTGCTAACTACTGCTCCACCATGCTGCCATATTAGTTACTCTTTTAACTCATAATCAATAACTTAATCAATAACCAGATAAAAAACATAAATATTGCCTGTAAATTTTAATGTCCACATGGCTGACATTTTCACCTAGAATGCTCGTACACAAGTGTAGAAACCTACAGACAAACATTGTTAAGTGTATTAAGTGCTTACTAAATAATATTGTATGAATACAAGTCAACCAGTAATCATGAGAGAAACATTTATTTTAACCTTTGCAGATCTTTTGGAAACATTTCATCACAGCAGTTTTGGCAGTGGGAATAATATTTCTAAGTTTGTCCGCACTAACACTTGCCTTTTGTCATCCTAATACAAAAGCTAGTAATATGCCTCTGATATGCCTATGTATAACCCTCCAGCTGGGTATGATTTTTTTCTTGGTTACACAACAATTTACGTCCCAGATATGCCCTCAAAAGGTAAGAGTTGCCCTCTTTCAATGAATTATTTACAGACTATACAGACTATATGTATAATATCTTTGTGTAATTAATATATTTCATCTCTCTTTGCACAGCAATTGTCTGTGATCCTCGATGGTATCCTGTTGTTTCTGTATCTCTCCGCTGCTATGTGGATGCTCATTGAAGCTGTGCATCTGTTCCTTTTTGTGAAGAACCTATCAAAGGTCAGATCAAACCAAGGGAAATGGCTTAGCTTGAAATGGTTAATTGTGATTGGATACTTCATTCCCTTGGTTCTAGTAACTGTATATGGTCTAGCCTTTCATGGAGATTACACAGTTTTACTGTGAGTATGAGTGGTTTTATTCCTTCATTTTATTTTATCTCTCATAATCAAAAAAGTTGAATAAAATCACTGATATGATTCAGCTGTATAATTAAGTGTTATAGGTAAGCAGTGTTGAAACTGGAATTTTATGTGGCAAATACTTTTTTAATCCACTTTATATGTGTATAGTTCTCTTTAAAAGGCATACCTGCAGCTGGGAGCGTGTCACCATGGCACAGGTCAACCCATAGTATAGCAAGCAGCAGTGTTGAGATGCTCCCAATCAGTCAGTCAAGGTTGGCAGAGCCTGGGATTAGGAGTAGGAGTAGGAGTAGTTTGTAGTGTCACTCAACTTTTATTCTCATCTGTGAGGGTGAAGAGAGGGAGAGATGCTGCTGTCACACTGTAAATGTGTAGTTAATTTGCCCAAACCCATAGTCTCAACATCCCAGACTGTGTGAATGTCCCAGGCCAGATACACGCTGTCATCCACCTTGACTGGAAGCTCCACCAGGAGGTCACAAACTTGGCATCTATGCTGTGTATGGTAGTAGAGAAGGCCACTCTGAATCAGAAAATAGGCAGCTGGCAGTGTCTGGCCCCCGGTCTAATGACTGGCCTAATACTTCCTCAATGATCCAGCTGTTTCCTTAGCAATGTTTCAAGTAGGCAGCTTCCTTCTGATCCTGGCTGAATTTTCTTTTGGCTGCCTCCTGAGACAAACTTGAGAATGGGTCAGTTTGATTGAGGGACTCACCTTCTGCCCCTGAAATTTGCATTCTTTTCCTCTTCCTGGGCCAGGCAGGCATATTTGGACTGGGCCTCTCAACAGAATAGGTCTCTGGTTATCATTCTCCCTTTTCTCTTTCCTCTTGGATATCCCCCCTCAGGGTTGGGCATCAGGGTCATCCAGAGAGCACACTTCTTGTGCCTAGGAATGTGGTGATAGGGGCCGATTCTAGCATTATCTGGTGTGTGAGCACCTGGGGGTTCCCCAATGAGGCGGCATTATTCTGGAAGCCTCAAAAGGTTGCTTGAGCCAGTTGGTGGGAACTTGATGCTGATAACCCCTTATCTTCACTGTAGCTTGAAAGCTTTCTAGGGCCTCCAAAACCCCCTTGTTAAAGGGATACTTGTCTTTACAGTCTTTTTTTCTATAAGAGGCATGGCTTTCAGGAACTAGTCCAAGGCAATTCAATGCAGTCAGATGTGAGCAAGGGAGCAAGCAGGGCAGGGGTAGCTCAGTGGTTAAGGCATTGGACTACGGTTCAGAAGATCCCAGGTTCAAACCTCACAACCACCAAGTTGCCACTGTTGGGCCCTTGAGCAAGGCCCTTAACCCTCAATTGCTCAGATGTAATGAGATAAAAAAAAAGTAAGTTGCTCTGGATAAGGGCGTCTGCCAAATGCCTAGATGTAGATGTAGCAAGCACCAGAGCCCAATTGTTTCTTGGCCATTCTTTCTTCAGGCACGCCTCAATATCACACAATGAGGTCACCTTCTTAGAGAAAGTGAAGCAGCAGGGATGGATTTGGTGTGCAGGGAGACAGACAGATGGAGAGAGAGAGAGAGAGAGTCTTCTGCGTGATGGCATAAGAATCTTTCCATCTACTGTAGCTTTTCAGATCCAAAACAGTGATGGTGTTGGAAGGTACATGTGGAGTCATTTATAAATGGTTCAATGAAGTTTGAGGTTTGCCTCCAACAGCTTTAACATGAGTGAGAACAGGAACTAATTTACTGAAGGCCAACCACCAGCACCTTTGGCACCAATTACAACCTCAAGTCTTTTTGAGTATGACACTAAAAGATGGTTGCCCTTCTGTATCTATCACGCATTTCATAACATTAAATGGCAAATTGATGTGGTTATGGAAAAGCTCAACTTAACAGCATGTGATCTTATAGCTAAAAAGTAGTTTTTTTCTTTGTTATTCTTGTTTGACGTTTTTGTATTTTTCTTTATGCAGCTGCATACAATATTTGCCTGGAAATATGATGTATATTTACTATGCTCCTTTTTATGTCATTCTTGTAGTAAGTACTAAAGCCAGTAAAGTATAAAAATATAATAAACATAATGAAAACTATTCTAAGAATTATATTTAGTTTCATTCATTTTTTCATTCCTTTTTCTCCTGTGTAGGCAGTCTTGGTTCTCTTCATTATAATCATCACCATCTTGATCTTCACTCTGATACGCCTGAAAAATGGAAACCTACAGCGGAGAAACACCACTGATAAAAAAATTATAATGAGCATCATGATGAAAAGCATCGCCCAGTTTTTTATCCTTGGTTTGCCCTGGATAATCATCTTCATCCCAATTTCTAATATGATGGCATATTATGTCTTAATGTTTTTCTGCTCACAGCAGGGCACCTTTATATTCCTGGTCCACTGTCTCTTCAACCAAGAGGTCACCACTCAACATATTGTATTAACTCATACGTTAATAGAACTGTAACATATGTGTAATTAATTATTATATGAATTATTATTTTAACCTACTTTTTTGTTTCTTTTCTCTTGTAACTCAAGGTCAGGCAACAGTACAGGACGTTCCTGTGTGCTTTTTGTTGCTGCATCAATTGTAATACTGCTAGAGCAGATAGCCAAGTGGCTCAGGGGACAGCATGAACATCCACAGTGCTATTAGTATCAGCATTAATACTTTACCATGGACAGTAAGGAAAGATGATAAGTAAGGAATAAATCACTGTGTGTGACTGTTATAGTAAATGTCATTCCAGGCTTAATTTAATCTGTCATTTTTCTGTCATGTGTAAATATTTATTTTTAATATAACATTTAGAAATGTTAGTAAAGTGTCTACAAATTTTGGTGATCTTGTGATTGACTATCATAACGTCAAAACCATTATTACAGCAGATGATTTTAGACCCTTTTCAATTCAATCCTAGCTTTTCTATCATCCTTCAAGTGCCAAATTGTGACACGACATATTGAATTTCCTCATGATGTCTCATTCTTAACTACACTTGCAAGATAGCACTAACTCAGTATCAAATTCAGGAATGTAGGAGAGCCCCTATAGTAGTATAGTGATCCAATACTTTTTGCAAGCGGTTGTCAGTGTATGATCTAACCCTTTTGGTTATAGGATTTACACTTCTTTTACAGGATATTTCTATTCTTTATATCTGCATGTGATGTATCATTAAGCTTCTCATTATTATTATTATTATTATTATTATTATTATTATTATTATATAGATGCTTGAATTAAGATTTGAGAAACGTCAACATTTTAAATTCTTTTCATGTTCAATTCATTCCTGAACAATGCGAGGCAGCACACATTATTCTACTAAAAGAAGCCACAAAAGGGTGCATAGATATAATCCGGAACAGTATTTAGCTACTAAGGGGTATCAAAAGTTTAGAGATTCGCATACCACAAATCCAGTGGCTTTCACTGTATGTCCACCACCAGGCCGCTTAAAACCTGGCAGTAGAATTCGCTGTGGGTGGTGTTGCACCTGGGGACGAATTCTCGATGCACAAAGCCACTAATGTCGAAAAAGACAATAAGTATGAACTTGGTCAAGCTGCGGACATGCCTCACCTTTTTTGGACTCTTTCACTGTGAAGACTGTTGCTTTTTCTCAGTGTCGTGCCAATACATCCAAGTTTTGTCACTCGGAATGATCCTCGACAATAAGGATGTCTCATTTGTGGCACACTCACAGAGTTCTTGACTTTGATGCAATGGTCCTTCTGCTCCTGGGTCAGCAAATAACTTGTTCAAATTACACATGAGGATGGCGTGACGTTGTGGATGTTCTCTAACAATCGTCATGCACAAGTTACCAAATGGTTTTGACATTTTTGGGTGTTAAGCTTGTTGAAGGTCTTACTGGTCTCTCGTCTTCTTACAGTTATGTTCTTCCGATCTTGAATCATGCATGCCATTCAAAACACCTTGAACAACTTATTGCACGCATAATAATATAAGAATAAGCTTGCTGTGTAGTTTCATACCTGGTCAGCGGCGTTTACTCAGTGGACAATGTTCCTTCTATTGAAACATAAGTAGTTTGATTTGGTAAGCAACATGTAGGGTGTTGAATATGTATGCGGTGGTAATGATTAATAAATTTTGATTATATCTTTGTTTTTTTCCTCTCATTTTTAATAAGTGGTTCAACATTTCATATATGCTTTTTACTATTTTTAAAAGTGATACGCTTAGTATTGAGTGTGCACCATTTGTTCAGTTTGTATAACTGTTATGTTACAGCAAAATTATAATACTCAGAAAGACCTTATATTTGGGGTAAAATGACTGACGTGTCTTAAGTTTTTTCAGCAGAGCTTCTATTTCAATGAATAATCCATGACTTTACATAAACATGACCCATTGACACCTCTCAGATGACACCACACACACACACACACCAAAACACACAAAACGTATACCAAACCTGCTGAAAAATCCAGCATAGGCCAGCATGATTTATATGCTGGGCCACCAGCAAGGTTTTGGTAGTTAAAATTGGTTACCAGTTTAGCTCATTATCTTGTTTTTTTAATAGCTAGTACTGAAAATAATGTGTGATGTAAATACATGGACCGTGTAGTGTTATTTTTAAATGCATTTACATACAAGAGACAAAAATAATCAACTTACCAAAAACATGTAAATACAGTATTTGACATTTATTAAATATCTGTGGGTTGTCTAAAAACACAACACAAACCTTTTATATAAATGCACTTAAAAAAAAGTAATCAATGGAAATCATTTAAAACTGAAAAAAAAAAAAAAAACAGCACAGACCATCATAGCTGGTCACCAGCTTGACCAGCAATTATACCAGCAGGGTTACCAGCATACCAGCACCAGCACCAGCACCATGGGGTCAGCTGTTCTGGCGGTGGGACCACTTGCATTTTTTATGGTAACCATCAAAATAACTTAAAATGCTCCATTTTTATTGCGGAGGGATTTTCGATATCTCAAACGGGCCAGCCGTTATAATGTCTTAAACTTACACCGAAAAATGATTAATAACTTTCTGTGTGGCATTATACTGAGTGACATTATATTAAGTGACACTTTCTGTGACATCACGTTCAGTGACATCACATTGAGGAACATCATAGTGTGAGGCTTATTTTCCAGCATCTGCAGCCTATTGTGCACACATAAACATCACAAATGTTAACACGCACACGCACACTCCTCTTTCACGAGACACACACACCGAGTGACGATGACTCTTTCGAGGTCTTAACACACTCAAATAACAGGTTGTGCGGTGTGCCTGGGGTGGCGATGGCCCTATGCAACTATATTTGTTTATTATATTACTGTGTATCTTTGAGGGGAATGGTCTTGTACATATAACAACATTTGTACTACAGATTATAAGTCATAAGACTTTTGCACAGTACTGTGCGTATATTTTATTCATCATTCATATATATATATACACAGTACAGACCAAAGTTTGGACACACCTTCTCATTCAGCGAGTTTTCTTTATTGAGTTCTTTCTTGTGTTCTTTAGCCCAAACGCGTCTCTTCTGCTTGTTGTCTGTCCTTAGCAGTGGTTTCCTAGCAGATCTTCTAGCATGAAGGCCTGATTCACACAGTCTCCTCTTAACAGTTGTTCTAGAGATGTGTCTGCTGCTAGAACTCTGTGTGGCATTGACCTGCTCTCTGATCTGAGCTGCTGTTAACCGCCGATTTCTGAGGCTGGTGACTCGGATGAACTTCTCCTCCGCAGCAGAGGTGACTCTTGGTCTTCCTTTCCTGGGGCGGTCCGCATGTCAGCCAGTTTCTTTGTAGCGCTTGATGCTTTTTTAGCACTTGATGGTGTGACTTCTCTTGGGCACACTTTCAAAGTTTTCCCAATTTTTCAGACTGACTGACCTTCATTTCTTAAAGTAATGATGGCCGCTCGTTTTTCTTCACTTAGCTGCTTTTTTCTTGCCATAATACAAATTCAACCTCTTTGAATGAGAAGGGGTGTCCAAACTTTTGGTCTGTACTATATATAAGCACTGGTTTCCTATATATGGAAATGTATTATTTAATATATTGCCTTATATTTTACCCATTATGCAACATACACAATGTACCCATTATGCATAGTGTCCACTGTAAAAGCTTGTGGAAGCAGTGTTATGATCTGGGGTTGCTTCCGTTGCTCAGGTCTAGGTTCAGCAACGTAATTTTTGTTTCTTTTTCTCTACAACATTTCTTCATTTCATTGAGGATTTTGGCCATTCACTTCGGCACAGCTCTGTTAAGGTCCTGCTCTAGCATTTCAATTGGCTTAAGGCCTGGAGTAGGCCATTCTAAATCTTTGATTCTTTAATTTTGTTGCCATTCTGTGTAGATTTAAAAGCCTTATCCCCACCTGCTATGATCAATAAATTAAGGGACGATTATTATTCGCAGCTCTCTGCAGCTTACCCTCTTAAATTCTATGGAAATGCATTAATACAATTTATGCATTAATACAAAATGAGCAAGCCTCTGTGGTAGAGCAGTGATTTTCTAGTGTAACTGAGGTTTGGTTAGTTACACTTCCCATCTTTTCTGAAAAAAATCTGAAGCGCTGATATGTGTATACATAGAGTATGGAGGCAGAACAGAAGAGAACCAAGTATTAAGCTTTGTGGGCCACCGATAGAGATCCTGCCTGGATCAGATGTGGATTCCCTTCATATTACCTATATGACTAACCTTTTGGTAGAAATGAAACCATGGCATGGCATGTCACAAATGTCACAAAATGATGGATAAAACAAGCTGGTTTAGCAGGTTTAGCAGGATAAGGACAGATGACCTTACAGCAGAACTATAAGCATGTAGCTTCTCTGTAATGGCTAATGGGTCATTGTGAAATGCAATGCTTTAAAACCAGGCTTGGGTAGCATATTGGAGTTTTTGCTATAAGGGAGAGTTTGTAATTGATTGTAAACAGTGCATTAAAGGATTTTAGGACTCGGAGTAAATTTATTTATTCAAGTTAGCCTTGATTTTATTAATTCTTGACTAGTTATTATGAAACAAATGGTAATAATTGTGATAAAGGGGAGAAGGTCTTGTGGGATGGTCTGTAGATTTGTATCCACTGGGCAGTAATGAGATTGAAGAGCCAGATCTCTTCTGCTAGTAGTTTATAAAATGTGTTAGTTAAAGTGATGGGGTATTCTAATGTACAGGCTGGGGTAGGAATAAAGGTCTTGTAGATAATTTTTTTTCAATCTTCCATGATCAAATCTTCTGATTGCTTAACTGAAGTTCTCAGCCTTTCTCTTTAAAAGGCAGTCTTAGGAGAAGTTACTCTTGATGTAATTTTGGTAAGAGACGAGGTCTTTGCAAAGGTTTGATTTCTTTTGCAGTTTCTCTCTCTTTAATACAATTAAACACAGGAGATTATAGTGGCACATCACCACATATTTTTTTTTTCTCCTATGTGTCATGGTCTGGGTGGTGGTACTGGCTAGTCCGGCTGTTGTACTTGCCGTGGGCTGACACAGGGAACTAAGCGCTGACACAGGGAACTGACAGAAGGAAACATGGAGCTGGTGTTAACTAAAGACACATAGGGGAACTAGAGACAGGACAGGACTAGATGGGAACTAGAGACGGGAACTAGAGTCAGGATGGGACCCGAGACGAGACAGGACCAGGGAGACGGAGACTAGAGACAGGACCAGGGAGACGGAGACTAGAGACAGGACCAGGGAGACGGAGACTAGAGACAGGACCAGGGAGACGGAGACTAGAGACAGGACCAGGGAGACG
>QMIH01000069.1:724354-740226 GCA_003987875.1 Clarias batrachus
AGACTAGAGACAGGACCAGGGAGACGAAGACTAGAGACAGGACCAGGGAGATAGAGACAGGGCTGGTTAGTTGGGTTAGTAGCTCCACGGAATATGGAGATGCTGGATGTTGACCAGAACACAAGAAGGCAGGGCACCCATGAGGCTAGCGGCTAACCTACTAGCAATCAAAACCACTAGCAGTCAATCCGACTAGCCTACTGGAGGCTAACCCTACTAGGGGCTAAGCACTCATGGGGTTACAAACATCTAAACAGAAAAGGGACACCACAAACAAAGAACTACACAAGATGGCCGACAGTGTGTATACACATAACAGTACTTACACATGAGGAGACAAAGCCTAACTAAAGACTGAACAGAACAGCTCCATGAATCCACTAGAACAAGGAACATACAGAAAACACAAGTAGAGCCCTCTTGAAAACATTTTAAACACTATAACTATAATATAAAACTCAAAGAAACTAAAACCAAACAAAAGGGAATGCCCACATGACGATATAATGCTCGACCCAGTTTCCCAGAATTTATATTCATTAAACATCTTATATTTATAAGATGTTTAATGAGCCACCTATCACCTGACCGAGGTGCCTTCTGGGAAACTGAGTCGACCAACAAAAACTACAAACAGCCAGACATGAACACAGTGCCCTCTAGTGGAGGTTCCTAACACTATGAAGCATTATAATATGGTCATCAATATATCCCTAGTAATGTAGTACTGTATTGGATACATACTGTACACACTAGAAAAGAAGAATAATTGCAGAATTTCTATTTCATTTATTCATTTATTTATTCATTTATTTATCTTTTTGCACAAGGTTGCATCATTTAAATACATAATATTAGTAAAAGTGTCACAATGAACACCTCTGTTACGGCATAAATAAGGATTAGGACTTCCAGGTCCAGATGCAAATGATTAAGATTTACATGTATGTACAGTACACAAAGACTATGAATTATCCAGATCATTGTCCTTATTGTAGTTTCATATGCTCTCTGGAGAGTTTACACAGTGAAGGAGAAAAAAAAATGCTTCTTTTGAAACGTAAGTATGTGAGTATGTGTAGTGGTGTTGGTTATGAAGAATGCTGTGTGAATGCTGCTTTTTTATTTTATTTTTAAATTTGTAGTTCCTAATTTCATATATATTATAATATTTATTAACAATAACTATTACATATAATAATTCTTACCTATTCAACCATAACCAGCAAACACTGTAAAGTAATAACATCAATTACTGTATTTTGCTTCTAGGAGTCACTGTTCTGTTACTAACAACATTTATAACATGTCCAAGTAAGTGCACCATTAAGGCATAAACACACCTATGGATTACTAATTATTTATTTAAGCAGGACATTATACACTAACTTTATGTAATACAGTAACTCGGGTTAGTTGACAGAACTCACAAAAAAGTTGGATAACTTGTTCTTTTCTTTTCTTTTCTGTTTTTTTTTCTACAGATGTGAGCTTCACGATGCCTGACAAATGTGAGGTATGCTGTCCATGAGAGTGCACTAATAAGACAACTGTGATCGAGTATATTTTGTACTTTGTTTTATTTTAGGATTGTATACAAATGTAATGATCATCTTCATAAATATTTCAGCCAACATAACTTTTAAAACAAGAAAAGATGCTTTTACCGGGGAATCTCAGCATATGAATGCCTTCCATTATGATTATTATTTTTTTATTTGTTGAAATTTGGCAAAAAAAAAATAGCATTGGCATGCAAAGCATGTTCGTTATATGAACAAACAAACAGAACCAAACCAATCACCAGCTAAGTCACTCATCCATCTGGGAGCTTGTCTGAATCAATGGAAAGCCTAATGAATTGACTTCCAGGGGTTTTCCATGTCCCAAGGGTCCCAAGAAAGGAATCATAAATTATTGTTAAGAGATGTTTAATGCCTATTTATGTCATATTATACTTCATTTGCATGTTGTTCCAAAATGATTGTCTGATTGTTTTATATGCAAATTATAATTATAGTGTTGAAAACTGGTAACATTGGAAGTATTTTTGGGTGTCTGGAACGGGTTTTATGGAAAAATACGCATTGCAATTAAACTTTTGGCCTTAAGAATTCACCTCTGGAAGAGATTAACATATGACGAGGTTACACTTTGTTTGACAAGTATGTAATTAGATGTTTTAAGGTATATCTATTTTATCTTTCAAAGATTAATTTTTGTGGCAAATATAAATGTCTTCTGGGTTATTTTTTATTTTTTGATAAATATCAGTAATATGTGCTGTAGGTTGATTTAACAGTGGAGTGTGCACTGGACTTGCTGAATCAAATTCAGAACAGAACAGCTCAGGCGCTTACAGAGGAAGTATGTGGTGTTGTTACTGTACTTCTTCATACTGGATTTAAGTGTGTTAATATAAAGATGGTTATTGTATTTGAATGTGTATATCATTAATGCTACTCTGGTTATTGACTAGATTGTGGAAAATGATTTGAAGCAAGTAATGAACATAACAAGTCGTGTGGGAAAAAACCCTAGTAACCAGAATGGTCTAATATCTTTTGGAAATGCTGTACTGGATGTCACTGAGAATCTGGTGTCTGCACTGGTGATGCAGACCAAGGAATCCCTCAGCATCTCTCTACAATCTTTAGGTATGGAACATGTTAGTAAACCCTGCTGCTACACAATCAACCAACAGAATGGTTCAAAAGTGTGCATCCCCTTAAGAATTAATTAAGTAATTATGCCAAAATATCCTATATACAGTATGAAGGAGACAAATCAAAAAGGCAACCCAAATCCAAATGTGATGGACGTGCAATGTATCAGTTGATCAGGAGTCAGGCTTAGTAACGTACATGAGTGAGTGAGACTTTAGAGCACAGACTGTGTTGTGATTATAAGTGTGCTGATCATGCAATAGGACATGTGGACGTCCACAACCGATTCTCACCATTTTCTATAGCGGGACTATCAAGAGCATCCTGAGCATCTGAATCACTGTCTCGTTTGAGAATTGTGCAGCAGATAGTGTGGACAGCTAAGAAGATCATTGGGATCTTTTTTCCTTCTGTCACAAATGATGCATTGCGTCATATCGTTGCTCTTGTTTGCACATTTGCATGTGCACGTTATGCTGCTTCTTTTCTGTCTTTTTTGTATTTTTGTATAGTACCTTAGCTAGATTTTTATTTATTTATTTTTTTACGGCATTTATTTATAACTGCCCCTAGTCAGCTAATTAGTTTTCGTCTTAGTTAGTTTTGTTAATTTATGTTGATAAGTTATGTTGCACCTTGGTCCTGGAGGAAATTGCTTGTTTCACTGTGTACTGAACTGTATATGGTTGGATTATACGTAAACCTACCCGACTTGACTTAAGAACTAGGTGATAAATATTTCACCTGCTCAGTGTGGAAGCTGTTTTAAAGAAAGAAAAAACTGCCATCAGTGTTCAACAGGAAAAAAATTGTTCAACAGGAACACACCTTTATAATATGTGTCAGTTAATGGTGCATCAGAAAAGCATTTTCCTTATCGTATGGAGATCGTGAGTTCAAATCCTAGCTGAGCAGGTGGTCTTGGCATTCTGGGGAGATTGGGTAGCATTTAAACACTCTTATGTAGATCATATGAACACTAACAAAGCAATTGTGTTGAGCTTAAGCTGAGAAAAATGTAAAAATCTATTGCATCATGTTGAATTAATATTTTTAGTTATTTTCTTCTTTACAATGTGTAGGATGTGTATGAGCAGAAACATATAGAAAGGTAGGTGATGGACCGTCTTTGACACAATAGACTCGTTTGTAATGCAAACTATCACTGCAAACATAAAATGTATTTTCACTAAGAGAAAAAAAAACATCATAGCATGAATAGACTGGGTTATTGAAGTTACCTTCAATATACATGCAGTAAAAGCTGCAGTGCAATCTTATTTTGTCTGTGTTTACTGATCAATCACTATGTCCCTGTAACGGGTTCGACCCATTGTTGCACGGGCGGCAGCATGAAACAAAGACACGAGGCGAGATCTTAGAGGAAAAGGGTAATTTATTAGGAATAAATAGGTGAAGGAAAAGGTAAAAGGAGGGAGGACGGAAAGAAAGGGAAGGAATGACGTGTGCACGTGCATGGTCCGAGGCAGTGCCCAGCTGGCATGCGGGCACGCGGCTGGTGGCGGTGGCCGGAGTGACAGAACGGAGCACGCGAGGCAGCGCTCCTGCACGCTCCCTCTCGGTTCCTCCCCGCTGTCGATGGCCGGCCTGGCCCCTCCCAGCTCTCTGTGAGCGCGGCCTCAAAGGGGTGCCGCCTACCTAGGGAGCCTACGAAGTGAACGAGGGGCGATAATAGATTTGGGCGCACGCCCATCACAGGCTCACGCCGTGACAGTCCCTATTTTTGTTTTTGCTCAGAAATTGTGGGAGTATACTATGGGAAAGGATGAATCACAGTGCACACAATTGATTGTTTAATGAATTATTTATTGATGATGTAATCACAATTATGACATAAATTATACATTATAAGATTATATTAGTTAACTGTAAATAACAACTTTTTCAATAAGCTTGAAATGACCCAAGCGCTGTCTCATAATCTCTGTCTTTCCAGATGTTGTGGTAATTATGATTGGACAAAACAACTTCATGAAAAATTCCTTCTCGCTCAGCACAAACAACGCTTCAATGGATATTGAGCTGACTGGAATCTCGAAGAGTACCAATGGTATAGAAGTTATCTTATCTACAGTTTTTATTTATTTATTTTTTTTTAATAAATTATTTGGCAGGGACAGAGTGTTCTTTTCATATCATCAAAACAAGACAAATGATGGTTTAACCTTAACGCTAAGGTGAACCGTACAGTTAAGGTTGATAGCAATAGTGAAATAAAATAACTTTTTATTTTTATTAATATTTACAGGATGACGGGTATAGTCTTTTCCCTTAATAAATCTGACTTTCAATAATAATTATTATTTTTAGGTTACTGTAATTGGTGTAAATTGAAAGTCATTATTTTTCTCTACAAAGAATGTACACATTAAGTAATAATGTTCACACTTGTGTCGGTATAGTACTGTATACATTTGTATCCCTAAAATCTTTATTTCATAACTTCAACATTAGAAAGTGTACTAGAATGAGCACATTAATTTAAAACCTGTTAATCAACAGCTTCTGAAAATGAGAATTGTTAAATCTAAGCCAGGACACAAATTTAAGAGCTGTTATCACATCAATATAGCCAAAAATATTTTCTTTTGTAACTTTAATCTTAATTTTAAATGTAGCCAGTGTGGCCTTTATAAGCTACACCAGCATGGTAGGTGTCTTGAACCCTGGCTTCTTCAATACATCTATAAACACAAGAAAAAACATGATTTCTGCTGTGGTGACAGCAACACTTCTCCAAGCCGCTGACACAAACTTCATTTCAATCAACCTCACCTTCACACATGTAGGTTATTTGGATTTACAAAGATTTCTCTTTGTTTTTAATTAACTGTTTTCAGAAAGTTATTTCCTTCTCTTCCGCACTAGGAGTTCTACCTTTATGATATTCTCTTCTGTGTGCACTGGAACAAAACCGAATGGGTTAAGGACGGTTGTGAAGTCATAAAGTCCAACAGCACTCACACTGTATGCTCTTGTGATCGTCAGGGTACCATTGCTGTCATGATGCAGACTTACCCAGTGCAGGTGAGAGATACCGTAAGCCCTATACAGTGGAACCTCGCATTGCGAGGAAGGCGGTTTGCAAGTGTGCCGCAAGACGAGCAAAAATTTTTTTATACATTTTTACTTGAAAAACAAACAAGTCTTGGTTTACGAGTACCGAGTATCATGTATCACGCATTGTTTTGCTTATTTTGATGCCAAGAGTCACATGATCACAACTGAGCCAATGGTTTTACTCTCTCTTGAGCAACAATTTCGCGCTGCGGAATTGTGGGTAATCGTCTCACCTGCTGGGTCTTAGTGCGTGTCTCTCACTGATATAATCAACATCCGTGCACATGTGTACTGTTTACTATAACACGCATGTGACCACGCATGTGACCACGCATGTGCGCGTAAAACATCTTTTATTTTGTGTGGTTGTGTGTGTGTTTAAAAGTCGTCTTTTCCCGCACATGTGTACTGTTTATTATAAAGCAAAAGCAAGTGGCATTAGAGAGGTTAAAGATCCACTCTCTCTCTCTTTCTCTCTGTCTCTTGGCCTGCACTGTGTGTGTGTGTGTGTGTGTGTGTGTGTGTGTGTGTGTGTGTGTGTGTGTGTGTGTGTGTGTGTGTGTGTGTCATTAGGCACCATGCCTCTCCTCCTCTGGCCTCACACACACACACACACACACTAATGGAAACAAGGCTCTGTCGCGATTTTATTTTTCAAAAATAAAGTGCATGTGAATTTGTTTTATTTTTACTTTATATTTTGTATTCATTATTTGTATGTATTTATTTGGGTTGTGGAATGAATAATCTGGGTTTCCATTATTTCTTATGGGGAAATTCACTTTGATTTATAAGTGTTTTGATATATGAGCCTGAATTAATCATGGTCGTAATCCAAGGTTCCACTGTACATTGATCCATTTGAACTCTAACCCCTGAGGTGCAGGGCTAAACACTACGCCATCATGCTGCATAGTTACTATTTCAAATATCAATCAATCTTCAAAACAATAACCTGATAAAAGACAGGAAAAATATATTGCCATGTCCATATGCCAGACTTTTGAATGCTTGTACATAGGTGTAGAAATCTAAAGACACTAAGTGTGTTAAGTGCGTACTAAATTATATGTATTTGAATATACATATTTGATACAACATACGTATTTGAAGTCATCCAGAAAGCAAGAGCTAACATTTCTTTTAATCTTTCCAGGTAAGCACGTGGGACATTTTCTTCATTGTGAATAATGCAGTGGGAATAATATTTCTGAGTCTGTCTGCACTGACACTTGCCTTTTGTCATCCAAATACAAAAGCTACTAACATGCCTCTGCTAAACCTGTGTATAAGCCTTCTGCTGGCTATGATTTATGACCTGTTCATATATAGTGTCTGGTTATATATATACCCAGGAAAGGTAAGTGTCACCCTTTCCACCTTCAGAAAATTAAAATTATATAAATTATAAAATTATATATATATACTGGAAGTCTATATATAATATATATCCAGTGAGGCAAAAAAGTATTTAGTCAGCGACCAATTGTGCAATTTCTCCCACTTAAAAAAATGAGAGAGGCCTGTAATTTTCATCATAGTTATACCTCAACTATGAGAGACAAAATAAGGAAAAAAAAAACAGAAAATCATATTGCAGAATTTTTAATTAATGAATTGGTAGATTCATCAGTAAAATAATTATTTGGTCGCCTACAAACAAGCAAGATTTCTGGCTCTCACAGATCTGTAAATTCTTCTTAATGAGGCTCCTCTGTTCTCCACTCGTTACCTGTATGAATGGCATCTGTTTGAACTTGTCATCAGTATGAATATAAATATATATGGCCAAGACCAAAGAGCGGTCAAAGGACACCAGAAACAAAATTGTAGACCTGCACCAGGCTGAGAAAATGGAAGACATACAAGGCCACAGATAATCTCCCTCGATCTGATGCAAGATCTCACCTCGTGGGGTCAAAATGATTACAATAACTTTGAGCAAAAATCCCAGAACCACACGGGGGTTCCTAGTGAATGAGCTGCAGAGAGCTGGGACCGAAGTAACAAAGGCTACCATCAGTAACACACTGCGCCGCCAAAGACTCAAATCCTGCAGTTCCAAACGTGTCCCCCTGCTTAAGCCAGTACATGTCCATGCCCGTCTGAAGTTTGCTAGAGAGCATTTGGATGATCCAGAAAGGATTGGGATTGAGAATTGATTGAGAATGTCATATGGCCAGATGAAACCAAAATAGAACTTTTTGGTAAAAACTCAAACGCCATACCTACTGTGAAGCATGGGGTGGAAACAACCTGGTTTGCGGCTGTTTTTCTGCAATGGGACCAGGACGACTGATCCATATAAAAGAAAATCTTTGGAGGGAGTTGAAAGTCCGTGTTCCCTGCTCTAGAGGAGATCTGCATGGAGAAATGGGCCAAAATACCAGCAACAGTGTGTGAAAAGCTTGTGGAGACTTACAGAAAACATTCGACCTCTGTCATTGCCAATAAAGGGTATATAACAAAGTATTGAGATGAAATTTTGTTATTGACCAAATTCATGTACTTATTTTCCACCATAATTTGCAAATAAGTTATTTAAAAATCTTACAATGTTATTTTCTGGATTTTTTTTCTTATTTACTCTCACAGGTATACTGTACCTGTGATGAAAATTACAGGTCTCTCTCATATATATATGAGAATGTACACATATATATAAAGGTGGTGTATATATATATATATATATATATCTTTCCACAGCAATTGTTGTACATTCTCAGTGGTATCGAGATGTTCCTGTTTCTCTCAGCTGCTATGTCGATGCTCATTGAAGCTGTGCATCTCTTCATTTTTGTGAAGAACCTCTCAAAAGCCAGATCAAACCAGATGAAATGGCTTAGCTGGAAATGGTTAATCATGATTGTATACTTCATTCCTCTGATTTTGGCAACTGTGTACACAATTTTCAGGTAAGTGTGCCAGACTGAGTGGACTCGTTCATTTATTTTATTTTAGTAATCTATCCCAATCAAGAGATTTAATGCATTGACTATTTGCACTGATATGATTCGGCTATTACAGGAAATCAGTGTTGAATCTAGAATTTTCTGTAGTAAATATTTTTTAATCCACTACAGGATTAAAAAACTCCTACAGCTGGGAGGGTGTCATCATGGCACAGGTCAGATTTCAGGAACGTGTGCAGACTGTGAGGGATGCTGATGACACTTGTGAGGGTTTGTGCCCAGCCTTCCAAAGTGCTTCCATTTCCTCTGTTAGGTGATACAGGTGCTCAGTCCAGGTCTGGGCATAGATGAATACATTATTAGTGTAGGCTACAGCAGTGGCTGCAGGGAGGCAAAGGGAGAAAGAGAGAGAGAGAGAGAGAGAGAGGTGGCAGAAGAATCTTCCTATGTGGCTTTTTCTGGTCCAGAACATTGAGGTGCTGAATTGCATGGCAGGCACATGTGGATTGATCTGTAGACAGAGCGACAAAGTTATACATCACCACCACAAGCAGTTATAACATGAGTGACAACATGAACTTATCTTGCAGGCATTTAATAATATTAAATAGCAGATTGTTGTGATATTGGAAAAGCTCAACATTACAGAGTGTGATTTTAGGGAGTTTGTCTTTCTTTGTTGATCTTTTTTTTCACCTATTACATGTTTTTTTTTTCTTTCTTTATGCAGCTACACAGTAAATTATGTTCCCGACTATGTTCCCTATATTTTCAATGCTCTTTTTTACTTCATTTATGCAGTAAGTGCTACAGACAGCAAAGCATTAAAAACAAACATAATGAAAACTATAATAAGAAACATTTCATTTCATTCATGTCAACATTTTTTCTCCTGTGC
Organism: Clarias batrachus; assembly: GCA_003987875.1. Lineage (NCBI taxonomy): Eukaryota > Metazoa > Chordata > Actinopteri > Siluriformes > Clariidae > Clarias > Clarias batrachus. Next base: position 733,912 of record QMIH01000069.1, read on the forward strand.
AGTCAGACATGATCCTCTTCATTATAATCATCGTCATCTTGATCTTCACTCTGATACGCCTGAAAAATGGAAACCTACAGAGGAGTAACATCACTGATAAAAAGATTATAATCAGCATCATGATTAAAAGCATCACCCAGTTTTTTATCCTTGGTGGCCCCTGGATAGTCCTCTACTTACCAATCTCTCATATGATGGTGAATTATATCTTATTGTTTTTTTCCTCGCAGCAGGGCGCCTTTATATTCCTGGTCCACTGTCTCCTCAAACAAGAGGTCAGAACTCAACATCCTGTTTTAACCCAAACTGTAAAATAGTATCATTCTTTTAAACTACTTTTTGTCTCTTGTAATTCTAGGTCAGAAAACAGTACAGGAAGTTCCTGTGTGCTTTTTGTTGCACCAATAGTTGTAACAGTTCTACAGTTGATGAACAGGTGACTCAGGGGACAGCATGAACATTCACAGTTATTAATATAAGCATCACAATAATCCTGTACCATGAACAGTAAGAGCGGATGATAAATAAGGAATAAAACACTCTGTGTATTACTGTTATAGTAAATGTCAGGTCAGGCTTTAGTCTTTCAGCTTTTCTGTCTTGTGTAAATATATATATTAAAAATAACATTTAGAAACATAAATAAGTTGTTTTTTAAATTTATGTGATCTTGTGTGTGTGTGTGAGTGTGTGTGTGTGTGAATAGCATATCGCTATGGAGCAACACATTATTACAGCAGATATTTTTGGAACATTGCATGAACATTAACCCAATTAAAAACTATCTTTTCTATTATCCTTCATGTGGTTAAAAAAAGAAAAAAACGTATTAAATAAATAATACAGAAAAGTATTTTTTTTTTAATATATATATATTTTTTATCTATTTGCCTTTCCATGGACAAAATATTTTCAAAAGAACCAGATGAAAGTGAATAAATATGAAAATACAACATATTGTAATAAAACTGAGTTGTAAATGTATTTACTGCCCATTTTGCACGTCTGCAGAGTCTACATTTCTTTTAATCTTGAGTCATCATGAATGCTCGTATATCAAGACGCTTCTCTGTTTATTATACATGTTGTAATTTGCACTGACATGATTTAATGGTGTATGCCACTTGTTAAATTAATAACTAAATACTTGGCAGATTCCAGATCTTATTAGACTCGTGGGAAGATTTCGTCATTTGATGTGGGAGGTTCAGGGTAATAGGACAAAATTCAAGTATGTAGTGTAGTGAGATCTGTTGACTAGCCACTGAAGTAAAAAAAAAAAAAAAAAGATTGTGTTTAAAGTGGCACTTCTGCAATAAGATGGCACAACAACCCGTCTACTGTATTTTTACCAACATTAAAGAAGATTAATAATAACTGTAAGGTACATGTGACAAATATATTATTATCAGAGGTGGAAAGTAATGAATAACATGTACTCGCGTTACTGTAATTGAGTATTTTTTTGTGTACTTCTACTCTTTAAAGTAGTTTTTAAAATCTGTAATTTTCCTGAAGTATGTTTTGTTTGTAGTATTGTAATTCGCTACATTTTAAATCATATTCGCTACTGAGTGAAACAAATGAATGAAAATGCAAAAAATATTCCGCTTTGTATAAACACCTGGTTGCGCTCGCGCGTGTGTGTCTCGTGTCCTGGTCGCGCGCCGCTCCAGACTCCACTCCAGGTTTTCTGACTGCTTCCCCACATCCGCATCTACGTGACCTTCCACACGGCCGCTTCCGCCCTGAGAGTGACGTCATCAACCAGCGCCACCAGATATAAACCGGAGAGAGACGCGGGAAAGAGGAGAGAGATTGTGATTCTGATTTTGATATTTGGTTTTGACTTTTTGCCTCCATTGACTTTGATTATTGCTTTAGTTGCTCTTTGTATATATCTGTAGATAATTTCACTGTATGTTTGTGCACTCAGCAGTAGTAGGGGCGTGGCTACCGTTTATTTTGGGAAGAGGGAATTTATTCTCTGTTTTTAGGTTTAGGGAGTCAGGGAAGGGACCTGGATTTTTTTTTTTTGCAGGTAATCTAGCTACTAAATATAAATACCATTTAGTTTATTATTTTGGCCTGGGTCCACCCTGAATCTGATCCTCCTCCTGGTGTGTGCGTGTGTGTGTGTGTGCGTGCGTGTGCGTGTGTGCGTGCGTGTGTGTGTGTATGTATTTTTTTGTAAAGCAATACAAACCTCATTATTTCATCAGTTAATGACTGGATCTAGTTCTTTCTGCCATATACCACCATTTCCATACAGTTTATAATAGAACCCTGAACCGTTCTCTTGCTGGACGGCCGACACTAGACTGGGACGTAACGCCATATTTAAGTGACCACTTTCTTTGTCAAGCACAAGAAAGACAACAGCTTTATAATGTGAAGGTGTTCCTTCAGTTAGAAACAACTAAAAAAGAAAGTTACTCTTTTATTTATTTAGATTTTTTATGAGCTACTTTTTACTTTTACTTTAGATTTTTATAATAGTAACTTTACTTGTACTTCAGTAAAATTTCACTGAATTAACAGCACTTTTACTTRAGTACAAAATTTTAGTCCTCTTTCCACCTCTAATAATAATAATAATTATTATTATTAATATCAACTGAAAAAATCTTGACAGTTTTTTATCACTTCTATATCAATTCTGTGATGTCACAGGTTACACTGCAAAAAATGTCTAAGAACTCTTTTACGAGTTACCTACTATCGTGTTGCGTTTGATAAACATTCCCTGGAAACACACTCAAACAGGAAATATCTATCTGCAAAGGATGAACCATTACCGGTGTCAAATTCTGTAAAGGTCAGCGCAAAACTCACCTTAGAAATGGTCCTTGGCATCGTCTGTTCCCGAACTCAAAAAACTCACAGCTGCTGCACAGTACTGGAGGCACCAACCTCACAATGGGAGGCAGACCTTTTATTATTTTATATGGCAACTAATTACATCTAGGCATTTTGGCAGACGCCCTTATCCAGAGCCTGTCCACACGGAGACGCGTTTCGCTGTATACGTATAAAAAATTTTTATCGTATTGGCGTTTCATCCACATGGATCCGGCGTTTTAGGAGACTGAAACCGCTATTTTTTGAAACCCGGTCCCAAAGTGGATAAATCTGAAAACGACACCCTTGCGGTTTCGTGTGTACAGCCAATCCGTATATTTTGTGAAACGATGATGTCATGCGCATGCTCAAAGTCTTCTTCTCCGTGTATAGTTTATCTCTATGGCAGAATTACAGCGCCCCATACTGGTCTGGCATATATATATACTACACCGTTTTCAGTGGTTTCGTGTGTACACAGATATTTCTTGAGACGACGCCGAACGAGGAAAAAAAATGATCGGATAGGGAACGCACTGGCTCCTTGTGGACGAAGTCCCAGAGCGACTTACATTTTTATCTCATTATACATCTGAGCAGTTGGGGTTAAGGGCCCAACAGGGACAACTTGGTGGTAGTGGGACTTGAACCTGGGACCTTCCGAACYGTAGTCCAATGCCTTAACCACTGAGCTACTCATGACCATTACAACTTAAGTAAAGAAAAGCAGTAGAACTAAGCAAAGGGTTCAAAGGAAAATAAAAGCAGACATAGTCTTGTGAACTTAAATTAACAATGTGTGGTAACACTGCTTAAGAACATTATCGAAGTACAACAGAACTCTTTTATTCTCCGGTCCTGTGACTCATGTTCCATCAGCGTTACCCTACTAACCACTTAGCAGGTTCTCGCCTTATAAGGTAAATACAGATACACTAAGCTGTTCTCTACTGTCTCTAAATCTATTTAACATAATCAGCAGAAAACATATTCCTGTCTTGTGTCTCATTAACTGTTAAACATTACACCATCCTATATATCTTAGGTGTGAAGAACATCGCTGATAACATTAAACTTACAAATGTCAAACGACTCTTTGTACATATATGATGTTGCAGCGATGTCTGGTAGCAGGGTCTTTGCAGCATTTCCTCTCTCCAGAACTTTGCGCATCTTCTTAAGACGTCCTCGTTCTTGTGCTGCAGCTCGCCTTGCTTTGATGTCTTGAACATTTTCAGCTTCACTCAATACATCTCCTATAGTGAGCTGGGACATATGACAACTTAAGACCTTAGCACTCTCCATAACAATACCAGCTGTTAAATGTACCTAGTATTTTTTTGTGATATGCTTTGTTGAGCACTGCGATGATTTTTCAAGCTGTTACAGTGACCTGGGTTGTCGTGTTTTGGATGCCTGTGACTACAAAAGCTATAAACTTGCGATTCACTTCCATATTACAAGTAAACCTCACCATACACAGTGTAATATCTTTTACAGCATAGAGTATTTAGTCATTTAGTGATATTTAGTATTTTAGAAGGATGTGATCATTTGGTCCATGGATTCATTATATTACATTAAATGATTCTGTGGCCTTGTAAATTCATGATCGTTTGAGCAGCTAGCACATGGTACTGAAATAATGATTCTGTATGCATGCAAACGCAGCTTTATAGAGTATTTGGTGGCCGTAGTTGTACCGCGATATTTGAATTTCTCCTGCCAGATGCAGTGTTTTTGCGCAGCCAACCGCCACTGTGGCGAGAACATATAGAACTACTGTAGCTGACACTTATGTGTTCAAATAATTAACGCATTTGTAACGGTCCACCTCGCACAATAAACCACGAGTCTGCGTGTTTGACTCCGATACTTTATGGAGGACCAAAGCGAGTTTAATCAGCAGAGATGAGGTGCAGTGTCCGGGCTCTGGCGGTGTTTTTTTATCCGTTACTCTATGTRAGTATTTAACATGATTAAACACTGAGCGCGCTGCTGGAGGAAACTGTTTAAAAAAACATGAATGTATCAGCTGTACAGAGTACGGCTCTGAGTCCGGTACAGCTCCAGTCATGCTGATGATGTTCTAAAATGTGTTTGAAGTGCAAAATACTACACGTACTCCACAAACAACGGTGTACCTAAACAATACTGAATTTGCGGCTGATGACATAAATGTGCTGCGTACTAGTAACTGAATCTGTGAAATGTAATTAGGTAGTAGAACATTTCTCTCAGAATTATAATTGGGAGAAAGTAACATCAAAGTAAAATATTGAAGTGAAATATGTGATATGCAAGTTAAAGAAACTGGTTTTTAATTGATTTTGTGTGTGTGTGTGTGTGTGTGTGTGTGTGTGTGTGTGTGTGTGTGTGAAGCATGTTATATACTTTTAATATCTCTTTCACAGCACCAACACCAGTAAAGCAGAGAAGTTGAATGGAGATAAAACAGGAGGTAAATGTCAACAATTTGAATGTTACAGAAGTATTAAACATGCAACCATCGAATCAAAGATAGAAATTAAAATGCTCAAAATAATTCACTTTATCTAGAATATACTGGATTTTCCATTAATTAAAGTAAAAAAAAATGATAGTAATGCGTAAATAAAGTTGCGTATCATGAGTTTTGATTGTGCAGAATAACAGAACACACTTATTAGAGTGAAAGCTTCCGTTATTTCTCTCTCTATATATTTTTTTCTCTATATATGAGGTTGTGCAAGAGCAAAATGCCTTTGGTGATCAAAGCAGTCCGTTTCTCATAAAACCGTTCCACTGGAATGTTCACCTGAATGACTTGAGCACTTTCCTTCACGCTGACCTGGCCAGCCACGCCCCTCCCAGCTCTCCACTGGGTGCTGCCAAAGGCACTTGACATCAAAAGGCTGGACGGGCTTAACATGGACGAGCAGCAGCCTCTGTGTGGGAGTATATGCAAAGTGTAGTGATCCAATAGTTTTTGCTACGGGTTGTCAATGTACGATCTACTCTTTATTGATCATCTGGAGCATTTACACTTCTTTTACAGTTATATATATATGTTGAGTCCTCATAACTGCTTGTGGTGCATCAGTGAGCTTGTCTTTGCTGAGTGTTATGATGCAACTTAGCAGCATTTTAAATGTGTTGCTAAAGTTTACCTTTATCTCATATGAAAACTGATATGCATAGAGAAATATACATTAAGGTTATTTAAAAAAAACAAAAAACAAACATGCATTGTAAACAAGAAGTCATCGTGTACACCAGTCATCCATGACATTAAAACCTCCTGCCTTGGTGCATGACCGTGAATACTTAAATAATTAAATAATTTGAATTTCACACTTCTTACAGTACAATGCTTTACCACTCTACCTGCTAATATGTCAACAGAGACACGCGGCACTACCAGAGAGAACATCAAAGGCTTTCAAGCAGAGAGAGAGAGAGCGATAGAGAGAGAGAGAGAGAGAGAGAGAGAGA
>QMIH01000069.1:748038-758038 GCA_003987875.1 Clarias batrachus
ATGATGCCACTTTGGGGTCTCATGATGCCACTTTGGGGTCTCATGATGACACTTTGGGGTCTCATGATGACACTTTGGGGTCTCATGATGACACTTTGGGGTCTCATGATGACACTTTGGGGTCTCATGATGACACTTTGGGGTCTCATGATGACACTTTGGGGTCTTTATACAAATTGACATCCCCATATTGCCTCTACCAAGTGTAATGAAGCCTTTTTGGAGTCTAATGATGCCACTTTAGTGTCAGATGTTGCCATTTTGGGTTTAATACTTCTTTACAACTCACCAGTGCCACTATCAAGTGTAACGATGCATCTTTGGCATCTAATAATGCCTTTTTGGGATCTCATGATGCCTCTTTGTCATCTAATCATGCCACTTACTATAGACTGTACAACTATACAGTCTGACAATACCTCTATGGGGTCTAACAGCATCACTTTTAAATCTGATGATGGTTGTTTAGGTTGTTCGAGCTCTACGGTGAAATCTACTTTTGCCAGAGATGCCGTAAAAGACAGCAACATTCAAGTGGTTAGTTCCTCATCATCTTTTAGTCCAAAATGATTATAATGTTTAAAATGTTCCAAGTCACATATTCTGCAGGTTTTTCTTCCTTAAATCCAGCAATTATGTATGTATCTCTCTCTCTCCCCGTTGTCAGTCTGTGATCATACCGGTGTATAATGGTGCTAACTGGCTGGATGAATGTCTTCAAGCTGTGTTAGAACAGGACTTCCAGGGAACGCTGGAGATCTCGGTGTTTGATGACGCGAGTACAGTACGTGGATTTTTTTGTTCTTTTCAAACTACATTGTTCATAGATTTTAATTGAATACGCTTCTTTAAAGTGTTCTGTCGGATGAATAAAAACTTTACATAATGCTAACAATGTAATAACTGTAACTTGTGTGAAGTAAGAAAATATCGACTGCACTCTTATAGTAGAATCTGAGGAATTTAGAAATGTAATCTATTAACATCAAGTTAAACTTTTTGGTTCAAGTTCAAGTTCAAGTAGGCTTTTATTGTCATTCCAACCATATACAGTTAGTACACAGTGAAACGAAACAACGTTCCTCCAGGACCGTAAATTTATGTAACAACATAAATTTACAATATAAATTTTACATTTTAAGTTACTCTAAAGAACTATCAATATCTATACAAAAATACAAAAATAGTTCTATGCACACACCTGTAATGTAACTGGGAATCTTGTGTATTTTAATAATAGTCATTATATTAATGATAATAATGCTTTTAGGATAACTCCAGAGAGATAGCTGAAAGCTGGAGAGAGAGGCTGAGGATGAGAGGCGTTACCATGGTGATATCAGGCCACAACACAGACCGACCAAGAGGAGGTGTGCGTGCATGTGTGTGTGTGCGTGCGTGTATGAGTGTGTGTGTGTGTGCATTTCTTTGTGTGTGCGCGTGTTAATGAGAACTAAACAGAAAAAAAATACAGTAATTAATTTGCTACACACACTAATTTGTGCGTACACACACACACATTTTTAATACTTTAGAACTTACATGTGTCTCTCTTTTTGTCCTCAGTTGGATTTGCTAAAAACAAAGCTGTGGCTCAAAGTGCTGGACAATACCTCTGCTTCCAAGATGCTGTGAGTCGTGTGTGTGTGTGTGTGTGTGTGTGTGTGTGTGTGTGTGTGTGTGTGTAGAATTGTGAAGATGTTCTGCTTCTGAAACAGGTGTCTCTTGCAGTTCACAAAGAGTTTGACAAACCTGTCAAGGGAAAAAAGGGGGACAAAAAACTGTGTGTGTGTGTGTGTGTGGAGACCAATAGAAAATATTTGTCTGTTTTATGCTGACTCTTGGGAAAGAAATGGCTTGAGTCACTGTGATATCCATCACAGATGTTCCACACACACACACACACACACACACACACACACACACACACACACACACTCACTAAAGCTTTCCAACTTCAAGTTCCTAAAATCATGCCAGAAACTATATATCAAGCATTACTTTGGTGTGTGTGTGAGTGTGTGTGTGAAAACAGGGGGAGAGAGAGAGATAGGAAATATGAAACCTGTCTAGGGCACAGAAGCCAAAACACGCACGCACGCACGCACGCACACACACACACACACACACACACACACACACCCACACCCACAGGAAACAGTGTGTTTTGAAGTACTTGGTGTTTCTTATGATTTAATGTGTGTGCTTGTGTGTGTGTGTGTGTGTGTGTGTGTGTGTGTGTGTGTGTGTGTGTTTGTCTGCCTTCAGGTCAGCTTGACAAGGCCAGAGTTGTTGACAATTCAACTTGATTCGTTGAAATAGAGACAGAAAAAGACAGAGAAAGTAAGATGCAGATGTTCATGAGACGGACGATGGAAAGAAGAGAGAGAGAGAGAGAGAGAGAGGAGAAGGAGATGGAAGAATAGAGACAAGTGCACCGTGTGAGACAGGCAGAGGGACAGACAGAATGAGAAGAGACAGAAAGAGATGAAGATGGCTTTTGAAAGAGAGAGATGTACATGTTCGCATCCTTTTTTTATAGTGCAGTCTGTATGTGTACCGTTAAACTCATTATAGTTTATCGGTCACTCTATAAGTATTGGCACCCCACCCCTCGGTCCGCAGTGTAGCAACAAGGTAGGAGTGTTTACCAAACTTGAAACTAACACTGTTTGTGTGTGCAGAGGTTGAGTAAGATGTGCTGATTGAGTAACACTGAGCTCACTGCTGCATCTGCTTCTCTTCACCCAGCTCCACATTTGCTCCACTTATGAGTCACGCCATTCCACACTGCCAGGCTCAGGATGGAGAGAGGAGAAACGTTCTCACGATTAATTTTCACAAGCTGTTTGCTCACAATAATAAAGTGCCATCCGGGAGCCGATCGACATGGTCTTAAGTAGCAGATGCAGTGCGAACTTGTGCAGCACTGGCGTTCTCTAACATGCACGCACCTGAAACCATCATTGATTCATTATTTTATTGCAGCCCTGTTGCATCATGTCCAAATATTTTACCCACAGAGTCAGCAAGGGTTTTGTTTCTTCACTGGGATGCTATGACCACCAGATGGGCCTTTTCACATGGAGCATATCAGACTTTCCTTCTACACCATAGTGGAAGTTTTTGCATGTTTTTTTTTTTTTTTTGAGGGTTTTTGTGCGAGGTTGAAGGTTGATGGAAGGTCGGGAACGCAGGTTGAAAAAAAGTACCCTTTTGTGAACAGATCGGTCAGGAAAGATGGAAACATCAAGAAAGATAGAATTCAGCCTCTGGAATGGAGACGAGCTTTACACGGTTTGTCCTGAGAGCATAACTTAACCTCAGTTTTATTAAAGAACTTGCAACATAGCAAGATTCCTTGGGGAACTTTGATGAGGACTTGTTTTACTTTTGCATGGAACACAACATGATTTTGTGTTTCCCAATCCTTGTCCTAGCACTTTCCTCCATCTAACTCACTTAGTTTAACCTAGTCCAGGTTTGTTAATTAGCTGATGAAGATAAGTAAGGGCAATTATCACATTTGGCATAATTGATTTGTGCTGTACCCAGGAACGATTGCTCTACCCCCTTCACTCCCCACGAGGGCCAGATCACATCATTATAAATTTTCTCTGTACTTGTATACACTATTTTTTAAAACTTCACTATGCGTACATTCATTCTGCAGTATAGCAGGTGGCGGTGCACCAAGTTGGTTTGCAAGCTGTTGTTAAACCCTAAGAGAAGAAGTGAATGAGGAGGTCAGTATTCATGCTATGCCAAATGTTAATGTTTCTGAAAAAGTGTCATCAGCAACACTCCTGTGTGCCATCCTAAGCAGCAGGTCACTTTCATGTTCAACCACAATTGGCTTTCATATCTGACTCAATCTGTCCATAAGTCCTCTATACCATGCTCAAGAACACTTTTTCTAATGTTTGACAAACCAGACTTTATGTCTCGCTCCCGGATCCGTAATGGTATAATTCCCTTAGATGAATTGGAACACAGGAAAACACCAAAATCTGCAGGCCAGTGTTTGTTCAGGTTTATGATTGAGAATCATCTAGATCTTCTGGCCTATTTGCCTTTTTGGTCCGTGGTGGTTAAGGCGGCTAGATCTCCAAGTTGCTGATCAGTGGGTCAGAGGTTTAAGCTCCAACAATGCTTGGTTGCCTGCCCTTTGTCAAGGTCCTTAACCCTATGACCATATAGAAAACCCAGCAACTGGAGATGCAGGGCATCCTCACTACCAGTCCCAACTCTAGAGAAGTGAGTGGGTTGTGGCAGGAAGGGCATCTGGCATAAATCCTGTACCAGCAACTTGTGGACTGAATGATACAATGTGGGGACCCTGAGAAAGGGAAAAATCCCAAGATGATGGTCCAGTCCTCTGGTTTGTTTTTCATTCAAGACTTTTAATAGTTCTGTGAAAAGCTCCACAACAGAAGGTTTTCCTTTTATGAAAAAAAAAGTTAAGTCAACGTTCTTTAGAAAATCTGCAATCAACGACCAACCAAAATCGACCCGACACTTCGGCTCCACCAATCTTTTTCAGGCTTAGGCTTTAGTTTCAGCAAGGGTTTTTTGCTAGATCTTGTACTTGGAAAATATTTGGACCTAGATCTGTCCAGCCCTGCCCCCCTCTTCTTCTATTGGGTAGCAAAGGATGGTAGAATGGATGAAGTTACACAAACTTTTGCCTCTGGAATTGGAACTGGGATCAAGTCTGCTAGACTGTTGGATCAGGTTGTAAGAAAACGTAAGGGTCACTGTCAGCAAACCATTGCAATTTTCTGAAATACCCACTGGAGAGAGAGCCAGGTGTGGACTATACCCGATCCTTAAGGGAATATTCAAACAGACATAATGGGTGGTCTTTTTGCTTTATTAGCCCATAAGGGAGCATCTTCCAGTTGTCTACATCTATCCCAACTTTTCAGTTTTAATCGAATTGACTAGGTTTAGGCGGCATGACGGCTTAGTGCTTAGCACTGTCGACTCCTACCTCCAGGGGTGGGGGTTCAAATTTTTGTCTGCTGTGCCATTTGAGGAGAGTTTTCTTGTTCTCCCGTGCTTGGTTTACCCGGGTACTCTAGTTTATTCCTAAAGTGCAAAGGAATGCATTGTAGGCTGATTACCATGTAAAGTTTTATGTGTAACCAAGGATGTGGGAGTGGGTGCTCTCCGCCTTGAGCCCTGAGGAAAAAGCATTTCAACCTGTGGTTGTCTGGTTGTCCACCAGGATTAGACAATGAAATTGCTTTTTGTTATCTGTCTGTTGTTATAAGACCCCGGTATTTGATGCAACACAGCATACTTGCTACAGTGTACCTACAGTATGCAACCAATGTAGATTGTTCGCAATGTGCTGGATTTGGGATTCCAGTATGAACAGCGCTGAATTTCATCTGATCACTTTTTGAATGAGGGGTTCCCTGTTGAGTCTGGTTCCTCTCAAGATTTCTTCTGATTTCTTGCTCATCAGGGACAATCTGAGTATGAAGATTTATACACATTTTCTCACATTTCATACACATTTCCATAAGTTTCTTTAGATTGTCCCTGATGAGCAAGCCGAGGGCGACGGCTGTAAGGAAAAACTCCCCGAGATAGCAATATGAAGAAATCTTGAGAGGAACCAGACTCAACAGGGAACCCCTCATTTAAGTGATAACGGATAACAGGAGTTGTGGATATTCAGTTCTAAATATATGATTTGTGAAACAAATTGGAGAACCCTTCCTCCTGGCATACCTTCTGCACGGAATAAATGACCCTGAGACCTCGGGTAGTACCAGGAGTACCTTTACACACACACTGGGTGCCTTGATCCTAGTGGTAGGGAAGCAGCACTGTTTCGGTTTAATGAACAAATCCTTGTTTGACCTTCTTGTGCAATGCACATGGGTATGCCGTTTGTTTTCTTTGTTAGCGTAATGGTTCTTGTCAATGGGTGACGTGTTGTCCATCTTTCACTTGTTTCTCTTCGGGCTAAATCTCCCAGCGAGGCCTTTATTGGGTCTGTTTCAAGCACAAGCAGGAACCAGATGTCAGGGCAGGCTTCACTGGATGTAGGTTTATAATAACGTGTGTATTATTAGGGATCTTAAGCTGGAGCATGTGACAGTGTTTATGGTTAACTCGGGGGTCAGTGGTTGAGGACGGTAATTTATTGGTAATGTAGTAACTATACCCTAAACGCACTTTCTGTTTGAGTGGTTATGTTGCTCTGTTCCAGTTTTCCAGTTTTTCTATTTTTTTATAGCATACGATCATATTTAGTTTAGTTTTTTGTTTTCTTTCACTTCCTCTTTGAGTGTTTGTCAGACAGAGAGAAATTGGGGAAAAAAGCTGATGTGTATTTGTGAGTCATGCAGCAGCTGACATGCTGAAGCAGATGTCCAAAGTGTGGTTGTGTTCTTGACTTGGTTCAGCCTTGTTGTTTTAAGTGTCTGGGCTTTAGACGAGTGAGCAAATGTCATGACCTATCACCTCTCTAACAACTTCCAGACACAACATGCACATATATGCACTTTCTGTTTTTGACTGCTATTGGTTGCTGACCCTAGGGACTTGAAGTTCCAGATTTACTTGGCACTCGGGGGGAAACTGTGAAGGTGAAGTTCATAACATATGTTTGGAGGGCAATGGGGAGTGTTGCTAATGGTAGCATTGAGTTAACTTATTGAAATCCGAACTTTTTTTCCTTTCCTTCCTCAGAGTGCAAGAGTTGTCTGGAATTGTATGATGTTGGAGTTTTGAAAGTGTGGTTGCTAAAATATGGGTCGAGTGTAAGCTAGGTTCTAGCATATAGCTGTTAAATCACATAAATCACAATATACACGACACTGAGAGCTAAAATTACATTCTCACTTGTGTTAGACATCGTAAAAGTGTTGGATGTTAACAGAATATGAATAGGTTGTTAACCTGATAAATGTCATGAACTTTTGAAGCCTTCTAAAAATTTCCAAACCCACAAAAGCAACAACAGTAGGTGTGATAATAGTAAAATAGAAATAACAATTATATCTAGATAAGAGGTGTAACCTGTTTGTATCCAATGTAAGAGGCAGGTAGTGAATTCTACTTTTGTTTTTATTAAAATGTAAAAAAATATAGAGATATACTGTAATAGTTACATACAGTACAGGGATAATATTATACTTCAACACATTTCTCATGCACAAACCACTTAAAGTTCTGTTATACTGGATGTCCTTCTCTTCTATATTGCTCTATTGGGTAAATGTATTGTGTGTGTGTGTGTGTGTGTGTTTTGCAGGATGACATCATGATGCCCCAGAGAGTGAGACTGCAGTATGAGGCTGCTGTCCTGCACCCCAATACTGTAAGTAATTGATTATGTACACATGGACAGACATCACTGCTAGATAGCCTGACGAAATCACTGCCAACACTATAGTTGGTTCACATGGCAACACAAGTTCACTCCTATACAGAGTGTTATAATGACTGTAGAACTTTATTGAGTCTGTGTGATACCTTGTTAAATGTAATGGAAGAGGTGATTAGTTGGTTTTGTTGGTTGATTGTTGGTAGATGGACATGCAGGTGGACTGCAGAATGGATTGATTCATTCACTCACCCATTAATCCATCCATTCTGCAGTCCACCTGCAGAATGGATTAATGGGTGAGTGAATGGATGGATGATGGATGGATGAACAGACGTATGGATTGGTGGATGGATTAATGGATGCGTGGATGGATGGATGGATTAATAGTTGATTGAATGGTTGAGTTAATGGATCGGTAGAGAGAATAATAGGTGAATGGCCAGCCAGGTGGATTGATGATTGGGTTAATTGATAAGTGAATGGATGGTTGTACGATTGAATGGATGAGTGAATGAATGGATGGAGAAATTGGATGGATGGACACACAGATGGATTGTGGAGAGATTAATGGATGGATGGACTGACAGTTTTATTCTTGATCAGGTTAATGGATAAGTTAATGCATGGGTGGAAAATCGATGGACAAATAGATGGGTCAAAGTACCAGTCAGAAGTTTAAACAAATCATTTAATGATTTAAGACTTTTAGCAAGGGAAAAATAAATAAAAAAACTGCCACCTGGGGGAGCTCTTCTTAATGTTTTTGTCTTCTATCTCAGACCCTTGTAGCCACTGGAGGAAGCTAGGAACCCTGTTCATTCTCACAGGTTCTACAGGGTTAACCCATGGTGTGTTAATGATTCAGCACTCTGATGTTAGTGCAAGTTTATTAGGTTTAAGCTAAAGTTAACTTCTCTTCATGTGTGTCTCCACATCCCTGCCACATCAGCAGTGTGGTTCGATGAAAACCCCTCAGTTCTGTGCAGCGTCTGGGATCTGGGGATCTTGCTGTGGTTTAGGGTTTTCTATAGCGCTCATTACCACCTCCAGCTGTAACTCTGTCAATTAAGAGAAAAGTAGAATGAAGAGAGAGAGGAATAACCAGTGACTGCCTCTCATCTGGCAGTACACAAGTTCTGGTGCAAGAACAGAGAACGCCTGATATTCAAGCAGGCATTGGTTCCTCTGTACAGAAGCATTGAAAGCCCAGACTAATGAAATGTCTGTAATTGGGGCATAATACTAGCTGACATAACTTTGTCATTGAGCACAATATAAAAGAAGATCGTAGTTGTGCAGTACTGTGCAAAAGTCTTAGGCACCATAGTATATTCTGCACCAATTTTGTTATATACTGTAGGTTTTACTGAGTGTGCTGGAGATTGAGTTCTTCTGGTAACTTTGTCACACTCGCTCCTTTCTATTTTTATGCAAATCCCAGGAGCGTACATTACGTTGTTTGTTTCCATCTGAAAACTGCTCTGTCTTGTACTATATTGCATATATTCTCCTGTAATGTTATAAATGTTTAAGTTGTATATGGAAATACTGAATGATTTTGTACATAATTGTGCAGACATGATAAACATGTATAACAAAATTAGTACAGTGTATAGTTTGGTGCCTGAGACTTTTGCACATCACTGTGTGTGTTAGCATGATGCATGTTGAAAGAAACTTGTAGGCATACGAGTCTGATCTTTAGCCTCAGTATACAAACGTAAAACTCAAGTAAAAGTACTCGCCTAAAAATGTGCTCCAGTACAAGTAGAAGTTCCTTTATTTTTTTTTTACTCGCGTACTCGGGCATGGTGTATGTTCTCTAAAACTGTAGTCTAAAGACAAATATCCCACAAAGAACCTGACATTTTCTAGATATCTAACTGACCGAGCTTTTATTATTTAGAACACAGTGGAGGTCATACTGTGGATCTTTACGTCTAGTAGAGATTTGAACTCTTCAGTTGTTAAACCAGCTAGTCTGTATAACGCAGGTCGTCTCCTCAAGTAAACGTGGCCGTATTGCAAGCATACAGAATCCAATAAGGTTAAATGATGCGGCAAAACCTTCGAAATTTTTTTCGTTTTGGTGTAAAAAAACAATCCAAATGCAACTCCTCTGCTCAATAATTTAGCTGTTCAGCTAGATCGTTTCTAATTACATCTACATCTAGGCATTTGGCAGACGCCCTTATCCAGAGCGACTTACATTTTTTATTTTTTTATTTTTTTTAATCTCATTATACATCTGAGCAGTTGGAGTTAAGGGCCTTGCTCAAGGGCCCAACAGGGACAACTTGGTGGTGGTGGGACTTGAACCTGGGACCTTCCGAACCGTAGTCCAATGCCTTAACCACTGAGCTACCCCTGACCCCCTAATTACTTTAAGAAGCGCGCCTGTTCGGGACGATTGATGATGGAGCCGGAATAATCCACGGCCCAGAGAGCAAGTCGGCGGAGCGGTTGCCCAGGTAACCGTCGATCAATTTGGTGGACCTTTACAATGACCTGTAAACTAGGATTGGTGGACGTGTTGAGTGACGGTGTGAACGTTTTCGTTTACATTAGGAAATCACCGCACTTCTGTGTGATCATCATCTGAAAAGTAGCAAGTCTCTGTTTAAAATGCTTGAAATAAAAGTAGAAGGTTTC
>QMIH01000069.1:760538-768659 GCA_003987875.1 Clarias batrachus
CGTTTCGATGGAGATCCGCAGGACCTTCGCGGCAGGTTCTCCACCACCGTTTTAACGTTATGCAAAGTCTCAGCGAGTTGCTCAGATGACCAGTGATGTATTGGGCAAGGACGTGTGCAACATTTTAACTCTGTCCTTTTTCTGATTAAAAACCGTGTCAGATGTCAATAGGGTGTGTTTACACATTCCATCCGTCCACCCAACACACACACACACACACTCAAGCAATGTTTCCAGAGGTCAATAGCTTTCACCCATCAGAAGTTTCAGCACTACAGGGCTACGTTAATAAAACCTCAAACGTTTCAGTCTTTTGACTTTATATTTCCTTGTTGTTGACTTGCTCTGAAATGCAACTCTTAAACCTCTGCTGCATCGCTCATACTCGCATGATTCCTCTTAAATGAAATCCTGAAGACACATTTGGCTTTGGCAGAAGGCTAAAACCTGCCTACACACATGCAGATGCACATGTGGAGGGAAATAGGATACACCGTATGCCTGTATTAAGCTGAATTGCACAGTGGTCAGCAGTCATCTGAAAAATATTAGTTCTGGATATTTTATGGCTCGGAGTATTAGTCATCACTTCATCTTACGCAAGCTTTGTGTGTCTAGAGGTTATTTCACTTGTGTGTGTGTGTGTGTGTGTGTGTGTGTGTGTGCGTGTAATTGAAAAATGATTTGACTTTCAGGTCTATACCTCTCACGGACCAACGGTCGTCATGCCAACGTGGTTCTGCTCGCGCCATTGGTTCCAGAAAGTCGGACCTTTTGATGAAGGAGGCAAGGTGAGTCTGGGTCTGACTTACTGTAACTCTGACTCGGGATCGCCTCACACACTGATGACCATCATGCAAACTTGATGAAAGATCACCACTTTCTGGCCCCATGATGGCGAGCTCCACAGCATCTTGCGTGCGGCCTCAGGCAGGATCTCAGCACCGAGGATTGTGAAAACCAGTGTGTGCGGGACGGAATTTCTCAACTGAACACATACGATATGAATTCGTCACTGGGTGGTGGCTGAACGTTTGGCTCCGGTCAAGCCTCGCTGAAATCAGCGCGAGATGAAAGACACTGCAGTGAGATAGCATCAATATCCTGAAGCCAGTCCATGATTACAGCGGTACAAAGAGTGAAAAAATAACTTCTTATACTGATAAAACCAGCAGGAAATATTTACATTGGTTTAATATTTCATCGCCGGCTTAAAACAAGTTAAAGGAAAATAGGCACACATGTTTGGGGACAGTAAAGTTGTAATAACGTACCTGTAGTATTGTAACTTCAAACATTCACGCAGTATTTTGGAGTGAGCAGCAAGTTAAGCCGGCTAGCGTTAGCGGCACCTGATGATTACCTTCTTAAACCAGTGTTTTGCTAAGTAACGTGAAAATTCTAGGGTTAACCAACTAAAGTGTCTGTACATAAATGATCTTAAGGTAACATTGCTATCAACTCGTACTTTTCTAAGGTACTTTAATACTAGGAATTAATTGTATTATTCTATTCACAGTGTGAGTTGGTTTGTTCGGACTCAGTTAAAGGGCAGGGGGAGCTCAGTGGTTAAGGCATTGAACTAGAAGGTTCTCAGTTCAAACCGCAGCACCACCAAGTTGCTACTGTTGGGCCCCTAAGCAAGGCTCTTAAACTTTAACTGCTCATAAGTCCTTCTGGATAAGGACATCACCCAAATACCGGGGGACTTACCCACTGTAGGATAGAAGCACAGGTTTCACCCCTTCGCCTCAGAAAGTTCCTGCACTTTTTGCTCAGAATTGTTCCGAATTTAAATTATTGACTGCTCTCGGGCTATGGTCATAATGCAAGCCGCAGTGTTTAATTCCTGATGTTTTTTTTTTGTTGTTGTTCAGGTTGCATCTGTTCTGTAAAACAGCACATCGATATGTCTTTCCTCGCACCATCATGGTTAAAACATGCAATGGGTTTGTTTGGCCGCTAATTTGTTTCAAACAGTGGATGCGATATTAGCAAAAACATGCTTGTGATTTTGCCATCTGGTTTTGCGAGCAGTTAGTCGGCTGCATTTCTAGAGGTCCAGAAGGAGGAAGAAAGCCAGACGTCTTTCTTTAGCTGTTTTGGCGGCTGTTGCTAGCACTGCTATGAAATCTTGCTGACTGATCACGTCATGCATAGAGGCAAAAAGTCGCATGCAGTCTGATCTGACTCGCATGACCAGGTATCGTCTATTTAACTGATCTAGAACCTCATGTGAAAGTGACTCATGTTATAAAAAAAGATAGAAAAACATCATATTTGTGCGTTTAGACAGCCTAAAATAATCTGATCTATGTCACATTAGGGTAAAACAAATAAAATAGCCTGGTGACATGTGACATCACATGTGTTAAATAACTTCCGAAATGGTACAATCCCCTTATGAATGCAATGTAATCACTTATGACTCTGCTATGAACCATCCCAAACGGTCTAAAATAGGAGCTCAAAGCTGTTTACGTTAACACGAAACAAGAATAATATTTGGACTATATGGTCCATGGCCCAAATCTAAGCTACAAACCCCCATATATTTAGTGATTCAGTTTTGTCATTGACTTTATTTCAATTACATGTTTTTCTTCCAAACTGCAGTGATCTGTCCCAAACTTTGATGAATGTCCTGCCAAACTCCCTAGGATTTCCTACGGTCTTGAGATCTTTCTGGTTCGGGATTATTTTGGGAATGACGGAAAGCCCCCTCGGTCGGTGTGTTTTACTCATTAGAGAAAACTGACCTTCAGCTTGGCATGCACTTCAATCTGGGCACACGAACTTGCTCATCATGCCAGCTGCTGGTGAAAGAAAGTGTTTTACTTCATTTCACTTGGCTTCAGCATTAACCACATTATTTCATGCTCCTCCTCCTAGATAAAGCGGCGAGAAGCCGATCCGTTTCATCCATAGCGCACTTTCACCTGAGACCAATTAAAGCAAAACCCCCAGACTTGTGGTTTTCTAGACGGCCCTCCGATTCCAAAAACGGCTTCTCCCTCGACGGACCGTATCATATTCTTAATGCAAGAATGACACTGTATCAACCAATCGCTGCTTATTTTCCACGCTCAAGCACCTCCCGTTCTCCTTGCCTTTCCTACAGGGAGTTCCGGAGGATTTGTTGTGGTTCTACCAGAGTCTTCGTCGGGGTGGGGCAGTGATCCGAGTGGACGAGTGCCTTCTGATTTATCGCTACCATGAGCACGCAGCAACGCATTCTGTACTAGAGTAAGTGCGTAGCACACACACGCGCACACAGCTAAATGGAGCTTGACACTAAGACCAAATGCCTTCACAAGGAGACATTTAAACCCTCGGCCATGACCTCAACTGGAAAAGGTTCACGGTCCAGAGGCTTCTATTTTTCTGCCCTCCTCCTCAGGGAATGTCTGACACTCGCCAACTGGTAGGTTGCAAATTAAAATCCTAGGCAGCCCCTCTGTGCTCCTCAGGCAAAGCCTGCAAGCTTTTATGAGCCATGCTGAATATCAGTGTGGGACAAGTTGTCAGTTTAATAGTGCTGTCCTCAACTAAAGCTCATACCCGTGATTTTCCAGCTTTATGACTGAAAGAAACAAAACAAGAACCCAGATAACATGGAGTTCCTACTTAGAATGATGGTCCTGAACCCCAAGTGACAACATATCAACAGTAAATAAAACACTACTCTACGTTTAACTGAGACTGTAGTAAAATTTAATGTAGGTGTAAGCTGTCCTCTTTCCTGAAGGAAAAAAACATACACCAATCCTCCTAATGTTAACACCCGACCGGGTGAATTGAATGGAATGGATCAAAGGCCAGCCTGTCTGGTCCGAAATCGCTGGGGAAAAAAGTCAATGCTGGCTATGATGGAAAGGCACAGGACACCACAGCTGTGCGTGCGACCCAGCAGGCAAAGGTCTGAACCAACCTCCAAACTCCCAGATCCCAATCCGATGAAGCCCTCTTGGGATGCGCCAGACAAACAAGTCCCCACCCCAACGTCCCAGTGCCAGACACCATGGCACACTGCAGAGGTCCAGTGGAGCCACACCCGGGCGACCAGAGCTGGCACGAGATTTAGGCAGTTTAAATATTAATGGATTCAGTGTTATGACTGATTGGTGCACATGTTACACGAACACATCCTTCCTGATGAGTTCCCATTTATTAGTTGCATAACATCATGGTACTCAGCCTCACCACATCCACAAACCACATGTTCTCTCTCTCTGTCTCTGTATTTCTCATTTTGTACAACAGCAAGGTTTTCACACTGATTATCAATTAGCCGCAGTGCATCGAAGTTTCAGAACCTGAAGAACTATCCCTGTTTGAGAGGAAACGAAGGAAGAGAAAGTAAAAGTCTGGTCCTGCATGATGAGTCACTAATGCTGGTCAGAAATAAACACTCGAACAATCAGTTGTATTGTTCTCTCTCTCTCTCTCTCTCTATTTCTGTGTCCAAGTAGAGAGTATAAAGCATCTGTTTCTCTGCAGATGATTAGGTTTAACTGATGCCATATGCTTCCTTTTATGTTCTCGCAACAAACTAATTCAACTTAAGTCAGTAAGGATACAATAAAAGTAGGGGAAAGGCAAGGAACCCAGTAATCAGGCTTTCAGTTCAGTCGACGTGTCAGTAATCAGCTTTACGATCTGTTGCGATACAGACATTGCGTCTTTTTTGGAGGGTGGGTAGTATTTCAGTTCCTTTAGACAGCCATCGGCCTAGCTTCCAGACTGAAAAGAAAAGAATGAATCGGATTATAATCTCTGCTGGAGATCCGTGATACCTAGGATGTAGGACAAACTCCAGATTTTTTATTTTTTTTTTACAATTATTATATAGAAGGTGGCGATAAAAAAATTAGTGTTTTAAAGTCTGATTTTTAGTATTACCCGCTCACTCATTGTGTACACTGTGTCACGGGGGGCCTGGAGCCGTATCCCAGGAGACTGGGGGCAGGAGGCAGTCTCCTGGGATAATCAGTTATAACGAACTATTCCATTTGTTTTTATTATTTATTTATTTATTTTTTATTTTGGAATACCAGGAATCTTCTTGGAATGACTGGAATCTTCACCCCTACATGCAGAATCTGTGGCATTTGAAGGACAAGTGTTAAAACTCCCCCCAGTGGTGTGTGTGTGTGTGCTCGTCTAGTCCTGTTGCGCTCTGTTCCAAGGTCTGATGACTCTCTTGGATGAAAGACTTGCGTAAAGGAAGTTCTTTAAATAACCTGGATGAGAGATCCTCCTTTTCCTCCTCTCCATCGTCCCCTCTGAGCGCGTAGTGTCCTGTCCTGTCCTGTGTCCGACTGAGGTTCGATTAGCTATGCGTTTATCTGTAAGGTAGATTTCTGTCGTAGGAGATCGGGTGGGGTAAAATTTGAACATCCAACAGACGATTTCACTCGTACTCCTGGCTTAGCAGGTACAGTAATAACACATTGCGTTATGTAACATTTATAACTTTACAATAGAATTTTATGGCTTTTAAAAAGTAGGCACATTTGACTTCTTACCTTCAGTTTGTTATACGTAAATTAGTGCTGTCAATCAATTACTTGACTTATAAATTGATTTACTTGAATTATAACTGTTGGAGTAAAATGGTTAGAGGAAACAGATTGAGCAGTTTTAGACATTATATCTCAAATATTTATCATATTTTAAATTAAAGTCTCTCGAATGGGACCGGCACTGCATGCAGTGTAGGCTGGGTAGTATAGGGGGTGTAGGGGGTGTGGCAACCCACATTTATAACCCCATTTATAGGGGGTGTGGCAAAAAAATTGGATCTGCAGATACGAAAATCAACAACCTAGAACTTTAGCCATCTGAGGCACCACTCCCATGTCTTACATTTAATGTATTATTGTAAAACTAGTTCCCTCTGAACTGAAGGAGCCCGAGCATACAACTTTGGTGTCATTAATCTAGAAGCTTCTGGTGATGTTTCCCCCAGTCATCTTATTATCTACGTTAAACCGGGTAACCCTGGGTCAAACTTGTTCATATGATTAATTTGCATAAAAAAAATATAGTGATGTGTTAAATTTTCTAGATTAGTTAGATGCATTAACGCTTGAATATTGACAGCTCTAATGTAAATGCGCATTAAAAACATAACACACTTAAATAAAGATAAAAACGAGACAGCTACAAACCAGGGAGCGTCTAGGCTAACATATCCGACCACATCTCTTCGAACTGTTGCTAACACACCATTGGTGAACGGCATAACACACTGGGAGAACAGCACTTCCTGATTCCTCGGCTTGTGTCGCTGTGATTGATGGCGTGCGGAGTGTGACGATGCCACCGCTGCCTGCCTGAGGGTACACTGCCAATCTGCTCTCTCCTGGCTACAGATGACTATAGCGACACACGGGAATCGAACTCGTGATCTCGGGATGTCAAACACTTTATCCTGTTCCACTCCGGGAGCCCAAAATAGTTTTTTTGTTTGTTTGTTTGTTTGTTTATTACTGATCTAGCACCCCTGCTGGTTGAAGTGCGTAACGTTAGCTATCTTAATTCAAATAGAAACATCGTCTTGCAATGCAAATATTTTTTTGTTATCTATAAGGAAAGCTTTCATGCAGTCAGAATTTGATTAGTTCACTTTGAGCTCATTTGTTGCTATCCAGGTTCACACTGTCTAAATCACTGATTAACGCCCTCATGTTGTTGAGATTTCGGAGTGGATTGCTAGTTCTGGTTTATGTGCAGGGAAACCATCTGGAATCTCCGAGTGGCTTTTTTGGAGGAGAGAGTGCTCGGACAGTGGGACTCTTTCACCATATGGAATGCTGGGAAACAGGGACGGAAACTGTACCGCAGCCTGACCTCCACCAATCAGAAGAAGGTACACTGATCACAGGTGCATGTTAATGTGCTCGTTTTGATACACAAGTGTTTCTATAGTAACAGTCTACTGGTGTACAGTGTACAGTTACTGGTGTGTACAGCAGACACCTGTGGTGATTGATGAAATTGTGTGAAACTTTATTGCAAATTATCCCAATTCTTAAGGGCTGAGTTTTTTCTTTTCTTTGCCATGTGCAAAGCTACAGGTCTTACTTTGAGAGAGAGAGAGAGAGAGAGAGAGAATGTCACAGGCTGGTGAGAGGCTTATTAAATATGACCTAACAGCATATATTCAGCTAAACCTGTTAGCTATCAACAACCTCCTGTGTTTACTGGGACCTCGCTATGTAAAAGTTAAAGGTGGATGATTACGGTGAAGGCAAATCAATTTTTGTGAATTTGTGTATTACTAAGACTGTATAAGTGATCGGAATAACTGAACCTGTTCTTACATCTGTGTGAGTTTTATTTAACTGAGTGTTTTCAGTTTGTTGCTAATGTGTGTAAGAGTTTCTGTGTTTATTTTCAATTATTAGTACAGCAGCTGCGATTGTGTTTACATAGACTGGGTCTGGTGATAATTATGAGGACCTTGTGAACTAATTTAAACACACACACACACACACACACACAGATGAGTTTACATGTCTAGAAGTATCAAGAAATGTGGACGTGTCTTTATGAGGTCCTCAGAATTATTGAATTACCTGGTGTGTGTGTGTGTGTGTGTGTGTGTGTGTGTGTGTGTGTGTGTGTGTGTGTGTGTGTGGCAGGTGAAGGCATTCTGCGATGTAGACGAGAACAAGATTAAAAAGGGCTTCTACACGTACGAGGAGTCGAAGGTAACACCGCACCCCCCCCACACTCTGTCTCTATTATTCTCTTACTGTACATAAACACTGTAAACTGTAAAGTCAAGAGGAAACTGTGGTTCTTACAGGATCGTCCCAAACCCAGGATACCTGTACTGCACTACAGGGACGCATCACCTCCTTTTATAGTGTGTGTAAAACTGGTGAGTACAGTGTGTGTGTGTGTGTGTGCACGTGTGTGTATGTGTGTGTGTGTGCGCGTGTGCGTATGTGTGTGTGTGTGCGCATGTGTGTGTGTGTGTGCGCATGTGTGTATGTGTGTGTGTGTGCGCGTGTGTGTATGTGTGTGTGTGTGCGCGTGTGTGTATGTGTGTGTGTGTGCGCGTGTGTGTATGTGTGTGTGTGTGCGCGTGTGTGTATGTGTGTGTGTGTG
>QMIH01000069.1:771393-778893 GCA_003987875.1 Clarias batrachus
GTAGATCGGGGTGTTCAAGTCAAACCAGGACCTTTGATTGTACAGAGTAACACAACACAGCTGTGAGATTAAACACTCGCTTTATTCCTCTATATAATCCCCTGATACACTGATGCACTTCTCCCAGTGTCTCACTAGTGCTTGGACACCATCAACAGAAAGTTGTCTCAGTTTGTCTAAACCATGATGCACGTCTGCAACGCCGGCCTCCCAGGAACTCCTTTAGTGACACAAACATGTGGAAATGTCTTGGAGCGAGGTCGGGACTGTACGGGGGACACGGCAGTACGACCTTCTTTAAAAAAAAAAAAAAAAAGAAAAAGAAGAAATTGCACAGTTCAGATGTTCAAAATTCGACTGAGAGTCTCATCACCGCACTGTGTTTGAAGTCTTCTGTAAATGTCATTCGCTTTTATTGCCTTTATTCATCAGAAATTTCCTGGTTTGACTTGAATGCCCCTTGCATGTACTTGTTTTTGCTCATCGGGTTCACCAACAAATAATATTTATTTATTTATTTAATCCATTAAATTATCCCATTATTATTTATTTCCATTATCTTTCCCGCTCGTGCTGTGTAGGCAGCCTGGAGCCAATACCAGGAAACATGGGACTGAAGGTGGGGTGCATCGTGGATGGGGTGTGAATCCATCACAACACACACACACCCAGTCATACACTACAAGCCATGTGGAATTAACCCACTGTGGGAGGAAACCCACCAAGCATGGGGAAAACGAATATACAAGGTTGTTGGTTAGTGCAGCGCTCTGAAGGGCGAAACCAAAAAGGTCCCGTTCTGCAGAAACCTCTCAAACAAACTGAGAAGAAGTAAACAGCGTATTAAACACGCCAGTCGAGGACGTATCTGAGAGACGGGATGTGTAGGATGGCTTGCTGTATTACATGGAGCTGCGATGTAGAACCCAAAACATTTTTTACAAATGTTTATGCTCAGTACAGATGTGGTAAAGGATAAGAAACACTGAATTAAGCAAGAGCGGCCATGAAATAAATGTGTTTTAATGTAAACATTGTTTTTTTTTTTCTCTTTTCCCATTTTCAGCAGTTAATCCAAAACAAATGCGTACAGCAGTCTCATCGCTTCACCCCAAACATGCTGGTTCAGCGGGGTCGAGTTCAGGCAGGACGCTTGAGTTCTTCCACTCCAGACTTTAACACACCATGGATCTCACTGGGACATTGTCATGCTGGATAAGGACTTGGATGCTACGGTACACGGAGACATTCTTGATCTTGGGTCCTTGGTGACCGCCTGCTCTGCACAGTGTAGTTTTCCTTGCACACAAAACTTCGGTTCAGACCAAGCTGCTAATTAGCCTTTTAGTTAAATCAGGTGTCCTGAGAAAACGCCAAACTGTGACTTTGTTGCACAGCCACACATGGGTGTGATGGTCAGGGGTGCACATACTTGTGGAGTGCGGATACTGTACTTATTATGACAATTAATCCTAGCTGATTGGGTTATATTTTATTGATTTATACGGTTAGCTATTTTTTTAATGAAGTAAAAATTTTGATTCATTCCTTTGTAAGTCGCATCTTCAATGAGATTATGCAGTGTGTACAGCCGCCGCCAAAAGCTTTGAAGAAGACACAAATATATTATAAACTCTGCTGCCTTCAGTGTTTTTAGTTCTTTCTGTGGGTTTTTGTTTGTCCACCCGCCTCTTGAGGATTGACCGCAACTTCTCAATGGGATTAAAGTCTGTTGGTTTGGTTCCATGAGCCACTTACTTATGATGTTTCTCTTATGGTGAGGTGCTCCATCATGTTGGAAAAAATCCAACATGGAAAAAGAAGTTGCACTTGAAGGATGTCTTTATTAAAATTGTGAGTGAGCCACCGTTCCCTTGGCTGAGAATCAACACCACACATGACTGGCTCCAGGATGCTTTACTCTCGGCATGACACAGTACGGTAGCGCTCACCTTTTCTTCTCCAGAGAGGCTTTTTTTTTTCCCCTCAGATGCCCCAAACAATAAGAAAGGGGATTCATCAGAGAGAACGACTTTACCCCAGTCCTCAGCGGTCCAATCCCTGTGAATTTTCCCGAATATCAATCTGTCCCTGGAGATAAGTGGCTTCTTTTCTGCTCTTCTTGAAATGTATGGTGAGCGCTACCATCAGTCCTATGTCATATCAAGAGTAAAGCATCCTGAGACCATCCATGTGTGGGGTTGATTCTTAACCAAGGGAGTGGCCTCACTCACCCAAAAAAAAAAACATAATAGATAAATAACACAGCCATGAATAAAGAAACAAACATCAACCCAGTTCAGCTTCTCCCAGCCATCGAAGAACATTTTGTTGATGTTCAATGTCACTTCCAGCAGGTTGGAGCTCCTCACCATAAGGCAAAAGTGATAACTAAGTGCCTTGTGGAACAAAACATTTAAAGTTTAGGTTCATGGCTAGGAAACTCCCCAGACCTTAATCCCATTGAGAACTTGTGGTCAATCCTCAAGAGATGAACATCAACTCCCAGCATTGATTATGTAAGGATGTAAGGATGGGCTGCGCCATCAGTGAGGGTGTGACCTCAAAGTTGATTGACGGCATGTCAGAGTGAATTGAGGAGGTCCTGTAACAGAAGGGTCAACACCGCACATATGGACTCCTAATGTAATTCTGGATGAAGGCCTTTGACTCTTATGAACCGCGTGTGCTTCTACTTCAGTACATCAGAGGAACATCTGACCCCCAAGATCTGAAACACTGAAGCAGCGGAATCTGTGTACATTAATATTTGAGTCATTCTTAAAACGTTTGGAATACATTGGACTGTCATGTCTTAAACTCTGACACACACACACACACACACAGCTTGCTCTCTTTATGTCAGTGCTCTGATTAGAGGAGACGATCCTCCGAGCTGTTTGCGCGTCTCAGTCCTGGGGGTGTGGCGTGGGCGTGGTTTTAGTCTCGGGTAGGAGGGTCTACTCAACCCACTCACTCACTCACTCACTCGCACGCACAGTAGCGCGCTCGTGCCGTGTCCGCAGTGCAGTGCGCCCGGCTCGCGCGCTCTGGATGAGACGAGATGACCTTTGCCCGGAGTTTGGAGTTTCTGTGGATCAGATCGGAGGAGTAAAACTGTTTTATTCCTTTTTTTTAAAAAAATATATATATATATATATTATTACCGGATACATTTTTCGAACCGTGCACGATGAGGATGAAGGTGATGTGCGCGCTGCTGGTCGCGTGTTTGAGCTCGAGCGCAGTAGCGCAGTACTCCAGTGACCAGTGCAGCTGGAGAGGGAGGTACTGTACCTTACTGTACATATTATTATTGTTACTCTCATTCTCATTGTAACTGATTGTTTTCTTGTAGCATTTTAAAGCTAATAGTTTGGAAAAAAGTCTAAAAAAAACTAAAAGATGCGCGCGCGCGCGCGTGTGTGTGTGTGGTGGGAGCTTAAAAAATAAAAAACATCACTTATTGATCATACACTGGCATGATGGTGTAGTGTGTAGCACTCTCACTTTGCACCACCAGGTTTCGTGTTCGATTCCCACCTCTGTGTTTATGTGCAGGGTCTCCCTGTGCTTGGTGTGTTTCCACCTGGTTCATTGGTTTCCTCTCCCTGTCCAAAGACATGCAGATTATGCTAATTGGCATTCCCAAATTGCCCATAGTTCAGGGGTCTCAAACTCAGTTCCTGGAGGGCCGCAGCCCCACAGAGTTTTGTTCCAACCCTGCTCCAACATACATACCATGTAGTTTTCAAATAAGCCTTAATGACCTGTTTAGTTGGATCAGGTGTTTTTAATTATGGTTGGAACAAAACTCTGTAGGGCTGCGGTTCCCTCCAGGAACTGAGTTTGAGACCCCTGCCATAGTGTGTGTGTGTGTGTGTGTGTGTGTGTGTGTGTGTGTGTCCTGCTGTGGATTGGCACCTTGTATACAGGGTCAAGAATGAACGGTCAAGACGTCCAAACCTGTTAATAAAGGACAATGCAACTCCGCAACACAATTAGTTCAGACTTCTGCGTTTGGAAGACAATACATAAGTGTGAAGTCACAGACAAACAGACTTGCAAATTGTTTTTAATCCAAGCTTTTAGACTTTTTTAGCTTTTAAATCCCCCTTTATCTCATATGTTTTGTTTTTTATGTCTTTATGTGTGTTGTGTATGTGTATGTTCCTCGGCGTGGTCAGGGAGCCGGGCAAAGTAAGAATTTCAAGAATTGTACTGTCTGTCCAACTGGTGTTTTTTTTTTTACCATGCACATGACGATAAATAAACTAAAATAAACATAATTATTCAATTTAAGAGTTTCAATCAGGCCCCTTACCCTTATGGCTAATATTAATGCTTCAGTATATGAAGACATCCTGGACATGGCGATGCTTCTATGCAACTTTGTAGCAACAGTTTGGGGAAGGTCCTTTTCTATTCCACCATGACTGTGTCCCAGTGCACAACGCAGTGACTATAAAGACATGATTTGATGAGTTTGTCGTGGAAGAACTCGACTGGCCCGAACACAGAGCCCTGACCTCGACCCTTTGGGATGAACTGGAACGGAGATTGCGACCCTATCCCAGGAAAGGGGTGTCAATCCATGCTAGTGACTTAAATGTGATATTTATTTATTTATTCATGTCAATGTACATTTTTGGGATTTCACCAGGTCCGATATTGCTGTTGGAGGGAGCACGATGGCTCAGTGGTTAGTATTACTGCCTCAGTCCTCCAGGGTTTTGGGTATC
Source organism: Clarias batrachus (assembly GCA_003987875.1). Lineage (NCBI taxonomy): Eukaryota > Metazoa > Chordata > Actinopteri > Siluriformes > Clariidae > Clarias > Clarias batrachus. Next base: position 776,136 of record QMIH01000069.1, read on the forward strand.
GTTGTATATCTTGCCTCTGGTGGAGTTTGCTTGTTCTTCCCTGTGTTTGGATCTTTTCCTCCTACATTCCAAAGACTTTCAGTGCAGGCTGATTGGCGATTCCAAATTTCTCTGTTGTGTAAGATGGTGTGTATCTGGGGGGTGTTTTGCAATGAGTTGGCACTCCATCCAGTGTGAGATAAACTCCTGCCCCCCCTCTCCCCCCCCAAAAAAAAAGCCGGGATAAATGGTACGACAAATGAATGATGATGATGTTTGATTTTAATAGTTTTTATCAAATAAGTATGATTTAAAATAACTCTTACTTTCTGAAGTCCTACAATCTCATAGTCTTGTTATAATCTTACTTCAAAGGTATCTTTCAAGTTTTATTATTATAAATATGTTTTGAACTCTTTAAAAATAATTGAAGCTTTGGAGATTTCTTTTGATTACTGTACTTTGGACCATTTTGGGAAAAACAACCCATCTGTGATCGAGTTCTGCATGTTAACCTTAAGGAGGAGAATTGAATTCTTGAAGAAGAGTTGAATCTGATTACATTTTTCAAATAAAAACAATTGGAGGTGTGTTATTGATCTTAGCAAGGTGCCCAGAATCAAGGTTCACATCCAACACTAAACTGACAATAACCATATCTCACTCCTTTTATCTAGAAGAACAGAGAGAGAGAGAGAGAGAGAGAGAGAGAGAGAGAGATCATGTTAAGATGTAGAGACTGGAGAGACAAATGTTTAGCAGGCCTGCTCCTGTGATCACAGATTTTTCTTCCTACTGCTTCCTTCACACGTGTTCCATCCCATTGGCTCATTAACACGTGTTTTATGAGGTTATAAACGGTGCGAGTGTGTTAGGGTGTCGAAGTTTTGTTTCCTGTCCTTAACGCCTCACGTTTATCTTCATGCCGAGCTCATCGGGGGTCATGTTAAGAGTGAAGACACAAAATTGAAGAAAATGGAGAAGTTTGGCTGAAACCACATATACATATCAGTTTCAGTTTCCAACTTCCAGTGGAACGTTCTAGAAGCCAAAAACCTGGTTAATTAAGGGGAGAATATCTACTTCTTTATTTTAGCTGAACTTCCCCCCCCCTTCTGCTCCGTCTCACTCTCTCTGATCTTACTCCACCAATCTGGCGCCCATTAGGCCACTCTGGGATCAATTGGTTTAATTGGCTCCAAAGACATGATTTAATGACTATGATTAGAAGCAAAGGCAAACCTCTAATGAGGAAGTGCTGGAATGCGGTGCAGGCATGAGTGTTAGATTATTTATTATCGTTTTTTTTTTCCTGATGCAAGGAGCGCACAGAGAATAAGGTACGGTAGGGTTCTGAAAAGTATGATCGTGGTGATTATCAGTCCTTCGATGTGTAACTATAGTGGATAGCGTGTGTGTCCTTTACATTTAATTCAATTAAATTGAAGTTTTATTTGTATAGAACATTTCATAATAATGGACCACAGCATCTTCAAAAGAATAACATTTGTAGATATAGAATAAGAATAATTTGTCCCTAATGAGCAAACCAGCGGACATGAAGAAGAAACCTTGAGAGGAACCAGACTCGAACAGGGAACCCATCCTCATCCGGGTGACACCAGATGAGTGTGACCATAAATCAATCCCTCCTATGACTGCGTGCGCTGAGGTTGAAAGTGCAGCTGTAAAACAGGAAATGTCTTTTAGTTGATATAAAGTCCACTTTGTTAAGGTTCCTGACTGTTCAGTGATGGAGACTCGTTCACTAAACAAACAGTTTGTGGCAATTTCTGTCCTGAAACTATTTGAGCAATTGGAATCAAAAGGCATCCTAGTGAAATTGTAAATGTTGTTTAATGATGAACTGGACAAGTAAAACCTGTAGAGAAGTTTTTTTTTTTTTTAATTATTGAAAAAAATAACATGAAGTAACCCATATAAAGAGGTGAAGTTGTGATTTATGTAAACTGTAATCTAAAAATACACAGCCATAATCAAAATGGCCTTATGATTGCAAAGCTAGTATGGTTTGGGATTAAGAAAAAAGTAGATATTTAGATAAAATATTTAGATTAAATGTTAATTTTTTTTTTTTTTATCTATTAATTTAGTTTTAAGAGTTGCATTTTTTTTGCCTTTTATATACAGATACTTAAATTCATAATAATAATAATAATAATAAATTATTATTATTATTATTATTATTATTAAATTTATAAACATTATTTAAAATGTTTGCATAAATATTTCATGTCTTTCCTCCTGACATCATGAAAAAACATATAAATAAAATCAGTCACTGTGTGTGTGTGTGTGTGTGTGTCTGTGTGTCTGTTTGTGTGAGTCTGTGTTTGTGTGCGTGTGTGTGTGTGTGTGTGTGTGTCTGTGTGTGTGTGTGTGTGTGTGTGTGTGTGTGTGTTGGCATCGGAGGTGAGACTTTGAGCTTCCTGGTTAATATTTAATCTCTGATTTCCATAAACGCTGCGTGCCGACCCTCCTTCACCCGGGGCTAAATTACGCTGAAATCTAAATCAAACCCGCCGCACACGCTTTGATCGCTCTTTTATGGTTCAGAAACAACAGAACAATGATCGAGAGTCACACAGGCATTTAAAATCCAGCTTGTGAAAAACGTGGTCAGGAAGTTTTAAGGCTATAGAAAGAACATTTCTTCTAATACTTAAGCTTTAGTAATTTAGTTAATACTTAAGTTAGTTAAAGCATTTGTAAGCATTCATAATAAACATGGTGTACATTTAATCAGTTTATAAAGTTG
>QMIH01000069.1:788587-804347 GCA_003987875.1 Clarias batrachus
GGTCTTCCTTTCCTGGGGCGGTCCGCATGTCAGCCAGTTTCTTTGTAGCGCTTGATGCTTTTTGTGACTGCACTTGGGGACACTTTCAAAGTTTTCCCAATTTTTCGGACTGACTGACCTTCAGTCAGTAATGATGGTCACTTGTTTTTCTTTACTTAGCTGCTTTTTTCTTGCCATAATACACATTCAACCTCTTTGAATGAGAAGGTGTGTCCAAACTTTTGGTCTGTACTGTATGTAGATTATTAGAAGGTTTAAGTAAATGGTAATGGGACATTATGAGGGCTTCCTGACAGTCCTTAGCATTAGCCATGAAATGGTATGCTGTTCTCAGGAATTGCTCATGATGTACGAGGGGCAGTCATAAAATTATTACTGCTAAGAAAATATGGTGTAATGAAAACAGGTTGTGAGCTTAGTCCTTCTCTACATATCCTCCACCTAAGGTGACACATTTCTCCAAATGATGGCTGACCTGGGTCACCTCATCATCATCAACGCCTGCCAAGAAGCGGTTTCTTCAAGTAGGAGTAGGAGGCAAAATTTCATAGCCCAGGTCGCCAGTAAGTTTCACCATTTTATGAGCTGAATTGGCTGGAGTGTTGTCATAAAGAAGGCAAACGTTCTTCGTGAGCATTCCACGATGCTTTGCCTTGGTTTTGACCCTCTAGCGCAGGGGCGGGCAAACTTTTTGATTCGTGGGCCACATTGAGTTCTAACATTTGACAAAGTGGCCGGAACAGGAGCAGATAGATGGCATGCTTTGGTCAAAGGGTCAAAGGGTGAAGTGGCAAACGTGGAGTAATAGGTCTACGCTTCACCTCAACAAAGCCAATATATCTAGAGTGCGCCATCTAGTGAGGAAACATCAGAATTACAGGGGAAATAAAACATTAACAAGGATAATTTATGAAATTTTTTCAAGTTTGGCGGGCCGAGTCAAAACGTTAAACGGGCCGCATGTGGCCCCCGGGCCGTAGTCTGCCCATGCCTGCTCTAGCGGCATGGCGCAAATCTATACCAGTTTTTAATACGAGTTTTTAAACAACAATACATGTTTATGAACAAAATGTTTTCCACGGTTCTCATACAATAGTACGATCATACTATGAACAACTGAGCAAAACTAATGCTGAAGTGCCACAAGCAACTATGAACTTACATTTTACCTACAGATTACCTACAACACTTTATGATTTGATAAGAATTGTCAAGAATTTTCAAGCACCCTAAGTACTTTTCTCAAACCCCCTATACATTTTCATTACTTGCTACATGTTCATAGTCATGGACTATAAAAAGCCACCCATTTTCATTTTCAGACTTTTTCATGAATGTGGTATGAGCGAACTTGCTAACGGTGACTTAGTTACCATTGGAGTTTCTAGGCTGCTTGAAAATCTAATATCCTGGGCCTGCAATATTGACAAAGGCCACTCCTTTTAATTGTCGTCACCAATATTGATCATGTTGGAATTGTTCATACGTTTTTCAAGCATGCTTACATTTTTTTATTTTTATGGAATATACAGTTTCTCCAGCAATATGGTGAGCTGGACCGAACTCTGAAAAAACTACTAATGGCCTTTGTTTTTTTTTACACCAGTCACACCAGTTTGAGATTAAATTCAGGGATGTTTGAAAGACTCCTAACTTTAAAGTTCACATGGTATTACATAATAAATCTGATGCCATAATATTAAGCCAAATTGCTTTGCATGTTGGTTTTCATTCAGAATGAATTGAACAGGAAAAGGAAACACTGATTCAAGAAATTACTGTAAACACTTAAATCACGAGAACAGATCAAGAGTAGACGAATAAATTCTCTCATCATCTATCAGTTCAATCTTGAGAGCTTTGTTTAATTAATTGGATTAAACTATTCAGACTGTTCGAACAAATACTGTATAGAGTACATGACTGCCTATTAAACTGATTAACATGAGCTTAGCCACATGTGTAATGTGTGTGGCAGGATGAGTGAAACTCTTCTTACTGGCATTCGATTGGCTGACTGCTCAGTGGTTGTCCTATCATTGGGCAAGGGAGGTCTATATAAAGTGGCTAGTAAGGTAGGTTGGGTCATGAGTCCCGCCCCTTTTCTTTTGTTTCTCTCTTCATGGTTGGTCATCAACCAGGTATGTGGGTTTCTGTTGGCTGAATTGAAAGTTACATATGGAAGCTTACATTAGTGTATTTTTCATAGGACGGCCTATTGAAGGAGCCTCGTGACTGGCACTTGGCTGAGGTTGTTCCTGTGCACACCACTCCATTCCTTGTCTCCCAGTTAGATGTAAAGAGGTTTAAGCTTCCAGTTCATGGTTTGTCTGCCCCACTGACTCATAGTCGTTAAATTCTGTCTAGAAGTTGCTTCTTTTTAGTGGGCATTCGTTGTGGGTTGCTTATTTTATGTTAAAAGGAATTTTTATTTGCAGATAAATTGGCGGCATTGATGCATGCACTTAGCTTCCCTGTGACTGTGCTACAGGTGGAACTACTGCAAGACGCTGCTGTTTTGCTTGAAGTTGTTTGGCTTTCAAGTTTTATCTGAAAGTTGTGTTTTAATGTTTGTCTTAGTTTTTTTTTACTTTTCATTTTGTTGGTTTTGTTGGTTTCTTGTTTAGCTTTGATGCTAAGTGTTGCGTCAAAGCTTTGTTGTGCTTTGTGTATTTCTGTTTTTTAGTGTGTGTGTGATTGGAGTTATGAATGAGTGCTTATATGTAATGGTGTGCTTGTGTGTGTGGGTCCATGTTTTTTTTTTTTTTTTTTTTTCCCTAGTTGTGTTTATGGTCTTATGTTTAAATGCAGACTTTGATTTCTGTTGGTACAGAAGCCGAGTGCCTGAGGCAGGGGTGAAGTCCTGTTGTCTGTTTTTTTTTGTGTCACTGGTTGAAGTGGAAGGTGCTTTGCTGTGTGGGCCGATTGTGCCCTTATGCCCTGCTGTTGGGCCTCGGTTCCAGTACCTAAAGTGTCATATGTGCATTGTAGCTCCCAATGATTCCGTATTGCCTTTTTGTGTAAGTCATTTTTTTGCAATACATTTTGTAATAAAATTCAGATTTTTTGATATCCATGTCTCCTTCCTTGTGAACTGACCTGTGTGGCCTACAATGAGAGTTCATTAGTTAAGGTCCCTGGGCCTTACCCGGGGTGGCGTAATCGGATATTTAAATCTTACAAATTCTCAGCGCTCCGCCACATGTGTAATTATTTTATCATCACCTTTACAGATGTATTCTATGACTTGGCCTCCCGATGAGTCTTGGGTAAAAATGACTTTATGGACTTTATCAGAGTCTTTTCTACAAGAAAAGTCAAATGACGTGCATTTTCATCTAGTTTTCTCTCAGTGCAGAGTCCTTTGAGATTTTCCTAGTCCATGGAGGAGAGCAAAACATTTTTTTAATGACTTTTATTTTGTAAACACTCTCTTTTCAAGAATCTCTGTTACTGGTAATGCGATTGTCCAAGACTTTGAACTGTATAATTTTTACAACAAGAAAAGGGGAATCTGGTTCTTAGATGATGAGTTGAAATGTGATTTAATTAAAATGCATTTTATTTATACAAAGATGTACAAATTGTTTTTAAAAAATCTGTTTTTATTTAATAACTAGCTGTGCCTGGGCCCCCCACCCCCGACAAACATACATTATATCATACTTTTGACATTTTAGACATTTACGTACAAACTGAAAATATTGTATATAATTGTAAATATTGGTATCTGGTGCACTGCAGTGTCTGTTTTTTTTATTTTTTTTTTACAATACTCTTGAACTAGAACTACTTCCATGATGTATTCTCATCTATGAATGTTCCTCGAACCACTGCGAAGTTGAATGTTCATAATTCAGGCACTACCTGTACATATGTATGGTTAAGTATTTTTTAATAAAGAAAAATACATGGAGTAAATGCTGTTCAAAATCTGAAACGCATATGAAGCAAAGTGAGCTCTTCACTCAGTACGTTTACAGTACATGCACAGTTAAGAGGAGATATGGTTAAAGCTCGACTAGGCTATTTAACTGGGTTAATGTCCCGCGTGGTGACCTAGAACATCACCGATCCAAACCAGTTAGTTAGCAGCTAACTGGTAGCATGTTGAGCGGTGACCACATATACAACGTTACAGTGCTGTACACTTCATATGTGCTTCATGATTTACTTTCTACACAACTGAGATGCAACTCTTGAGGTTGTGGTGACTGAAGTGAGATGCCGTGGTGTTAGTGGCTTCTTCCACTGTTGCACATTTTGTTTAACAAGGGCAAAGCACGTCAAGATCAATTTCTGTGTCTGACTGAGGTCTCTGTGTGGGTGTAGCTTAACTCTAAACAGCATTATCCGGGTGTGTTAGTCCGACTTTAATTCAGTACAATAAAGTCTTACATTTATTTTAAAAGTCCAGTTTTAGTTGGACTAAAACAATTCATGTAAACATACTGAGTGAGGAATATGCTCATAGGAAAAGAAGGTAGAAATATCACTTGAGAGATATTAAGTTATTTAAAAGTCAGAAGAATCAACAACCAGAATTACACTTTTGCAGACAAAACGGAAAAAAAAAATGCCACCACCAAAAAATGTTAACTCTGATAAGTGATGTACAGTATATTGCATACAATATTGCTGGTCACTACTATTGGCACCGCCGGTTAATATGTGTTCTTAGGCTTCTAATATTTTTTATTTATTTAAACGAAATCAAACCACAATGCAAAAAGAAAGAAAAATATCCAAGCTTGAACTGAAGTAGAATTATTCAGTGGAAAAAAAAAATCACACATTAAGATTTATTTTTTTTATATGAAATCATGTGTGTCACAATTATTGGCACCCCTGAGGTTAATACTTCGTACAACCTCCAAGACAGAACTTAATCTCCTCCTATAACATCTCACAAGCTTGGAGCATACAGATAGAGGGATCTTTGACCGTTCCTCTTTCCACAATCTTTCTAGATCATCCAGGGTCCTTGGTCTTCACTTATGCACTCTCCTCTTCAGTTCACCCCACAGGTTTTCAATTGGTTTGAGGTCTGGGGACTGAAAGGATCATGAGAGGAGCGTTCTCATGTCTTGTCCCATATTGAAGAGTGGATATGAAAAATATCCTTCTGTCTATTTGTATGCGGACACCATATTTATACCACAGGGAAACAGGAAGTCCTGAATTTAAAGTTTCTAGATACTCTGATCAACTTTATAAATTACAGTAAAAATGACAAAAAGCGGTTCAATGACATTTATTTTATCGGAATAGTTAATGGTGCCAATAATTGTGTCACAGGTGATTTTATAAAACTAAGAATTTTTTATTCATGTATTTTTTTGTATTTTTTTTATTCACTTGAGTTATGAATTCGATTAGAAATCTAAGGTTAGATTTTTCTACAATTTGCAGTGTGAGATTATGCTTATGCAATAAAAAAAAATAAAAAAAATTATTAGAAGCCTAAGAACACATCTTAACAATAATAATGACCAGCACTACAGAAACATTTTCTATTGCTATTCCGTATGACAGGATGAATCATGGAGGGGAGAAATTATTGATGTGGTGGTCTTTCATACCACAAAGGTCATGGTGCACATTCACTCCTTCAAGCAGAAAAAGAGAAGAAAAAAAAAACATTCATTACATTGTGCAAAAAAATAACAGCACCATTTGTAACAAATAATTCTACAATGAGTGTTCATGTCAAAGTGGGATTTTTGAACAAAACACAGTTCTAAAGTACAAACTCCCTTTATTTCTCTCTATAATGCCCTGCTACACTAATGCGCTTATCCCAGTGTTTCACTAGTGCTTGGACACCATCACGTTTTCTCAGTATGCCGGTGCCATGATCAGGTTGCCTGTCTGATTCACATCTGAAATGTCATTTTCCCAGGAGCTCCTTTAATGGCCCAAACATGTGGAATTGGCTTGGAGTGAGGTCAGGACTATATGGGGGATGTGGCAAAAACTCCCAGCCGAGTTCCCATAATGTGCAAGTAGTGTTGGTGAATGTTTGTGTGTACAGTTCACCCAGACAGATGCGTCTCTTCTGCAAGTTGGTGACAAATTATCAATTGATTTTCCAGGATCAGGTGTTCCTCTGAATGTTCGCGACTGCAGTAGGCTACATCAATTACAGATGTACAACCTTTAAATCAAATGTTTTAAAGCCGCTAAGAGTTTCATTACTGTGTTTGAAGTCTTCTGTAAATGTCAATCACTTTTATTCATGAATTCCCAGTTTGACTTAAATACCCCTTGTATTAAGTATTCTTAATTAAAAATTATAATATAAAATTATAAAAACTAGTATTAGAAATCTAAATGTCATCTATTTAAAAGAAAATTGTATGCACTAGTAACTGTTTTTGCCGATCAATAAAAAAAAAAAAGAAAAAAGAAACAATATTACAAATATTGCATTTGGATTATATAATATTTGTTTTTAGTTAAAATTATAATTACTGAGAAATTCAAAACAACAACAACCAAACAAAAAAAAACAAAGTCAGACCCAACCATAATTAGTTATCCTGGGACCCTTCAGATTGACTCCTGACTGTACTGGAGGTTGCCAATGGATTGCGGGAAAAGCGCAAAGCACACAGCACTTTCCTGTACTTCTGCCTGACCTGGAAATAGACGAAGAAAGATCAAAATAGTCAAATATAATTGTAAAAGTTGAAATCCCCTTTCTATTTGACCCTCTTTTTGAGGCCATTCTCATACTTTTAAATGGTGATTTATGTCACTTAACAGATTTAGGACTTTCCGTATCACTTTATCTTGCGTACAGGTTCGGCAGTGACCGAACCCTCAAAAAATTTCAGTAAATGTTCTATATAAGTATAAACATAAATATTAATGTTAAAAATAGATATCAAGTGTTTAATTCAGTGTATCATGATTGTTAAACTGACCGTGCCTGCTTGCGTTTTAGTTTAATTTAGTTGAGATACTAACACACACGGTGTTAAACATAAATGTTGCCATTTCATGTATTGTGTCAGAGTTAGTGTTAAGCACATTTTCATCTGCAGTCCCTCTGCAAGTGACAATTAAAAATACACATAACAAGCAGGACTGAACAACCAAAATATACTATAGGACTCACATAATGCATATACATAATGAACATTCAATAAAAAAGATGCTATTAGCTAGCAACCTAGCATACCAAGTTATTGCTTTGACAGAAAATGATGCAAAATGAAGAAAAAAGAGAGTACAGTACAATCACTATGTGAAGACATTCTCAACAATTTTATATTGTTTTCAATGTGAACGTTTAGAGAATCACCCAAAGAAGAGGGTACCCAAACCATTAAAAATTGTATACATGATACACAAATTTAAATCTAATCTAAAATTCTAAACTAAAACAAAAAATATGAGTTAATTACTGTTTCCCTATCCTGTCCTCAACAAGCAAAGAAATAAGACAGGATCATAGTGTGCATAAATATGTACTCATGGACAAAAGAAAGATTGCACTATTTTAAAAAATTACAAAAAAATTGTACTGCTGTGAAAACTCTAAATCAAATTCTTAATTTAATTCGCCTTGTAATGTTAAGAACAAAGGTAAGGTAAAATTATCTTCTCAGTAGAGCATTGTTTTCTCATGGATCACCTGAGTCATATCTTCTTAAAAAACGCTGTGCACAACATTTTCCATGTGATTATTTGGAGCTGATCTGCCTTAGTGTCAAAAGTAAGAAAAACATTATGATTGTGCACGCCTCGTTCAGACAGTGGTGAGAGGGCTATAACTATTGGAATGCAAAATTGGAATTGATGCAATAAGATGGTTTGGAGTTGCTAGGCTTTGGAACTAGGAAGGCCAAGAGTGGCAACACCAAGACAAGACAACGTCATTTTTTTTTTTAATTCATGGTGCTGACGGACACAGTTTATTTGCATACAGTGGAACTTTATTATTAATTTGACACAAATACATTTTGGAAGAAATGTGTCCATTGTGTCATTTGTCCATGGGTTTGTTAGCCACATTCAAGGACAAACAATTTTAAATTGTGTCTTTTTAAGTAGTGTGAAAATACTCTCTATTATTTTGTTTTTGCCATGTTTCCAGAAATAATAGTTTGAGTCCATTATAATGGCAAAATAGTTCAATTCAATAAATATCTTAATCACTTTACCTATGATTACATTTAATTCAAGAGGCTGACCAGTGGCTTTAGCTAAAATATTAATTTCGTAGTGGTGGGCAAGGTACACTTCTTCTCCTTGCCACTTCAGACTATTTGTCTCCATCTAACTCTGTCCACCATATCTTTCCCGGTCACTTCAACCATGTCCTCCCTTACAACATCTGTAATCCTCCTCCTGGGCCTTTCTCTTCACCACCTGCCTGGCAGGTCCATCATTCTCCTCCTGATATCCCCCTCATCCCTCCTCTGCATATCCAAACCACCTTGATATGGCTTCTCTGACTTTGTCCCCAAACTGGCCTACCTGCACTTTCCCTCTAATATACTCAATCCTAATCCTGTCCTTCCTTGTCAAGATACACAAATCCTGTTTTTTAGTAAAAGTAGAGATACGCAATGTAAAATAAAACTCAAGTATAAGTAACATTCATCATTCATTACATTTCTGTTTTAGTAAAGTACAAAGTATTCACCATTAGATTTATCTAGAGTATGTATGAAAGGTAATAAACTTGTATAAGTCACTCTCTGCTGTTTTTTCCCTCTTTTTGTTGCTTTTTCTCATTTTCCAAATACTATGCATAAAATCTAGTGAAGAAAAAGTACTGATGTTTGCTGTAGGATGCAGTGGAGTAAAAAAAAAAAAAAGAAGGGTAGGTGAAATATTAAATAAGACAAGTGAGCACTGACCTCATAGTTGAGAAGGCAGTGGACAAGGAAGATGAAGGTGCCCTGCTGGGAGTTGACTAACTGGAAGGTGTTATATAACACTCCATTCCTGCTGGGGATATACAGGAGGATCCAGTAACAAACCAGTATAACAAACTGGCTCAGGCTTCTAAACATCAGACACCTTATGAGATTCTTCTCAGAGTTGTTACTCATTTGAATGACTTCATTCTTCATGTGTTTGTGAATGAATATCACGATGATGTTGATAATGAGGTAAGGCATGAAGTTTACCTGCAGAAAGAATGTAAAAATCAAATATCCAGTGCAGGTGGTAGTTAATCTGTGGGAAAAAATGTTAACACCTCTAGATTTAATTACTACTAGTAATCATTCATGTGGTTTTAAAACTACTTACTGTGATGGTGAAAAGGAGAGGACCTGCAAAAATAAAGATTGAACTTCCATCCTCATTCAGCCAGCATCTGCATAAAGAAAAATACATAATGCATAAAGGAACATGTTACAGTACTGTGCTGGTATAGTAAAATAGTGAGTCACATGGTGGTGTGATGAAGTAGAGTCATTATTTTCACCTTATGATTATTTCATTCCCTATAGTACTATTACTACTACTACTAATAATAATAATAAATCTTAATAATACTGGAGACCTTTTTAAATAAACATCCTTTTTTTCAATGTTTGTACAAGTGTACAAGTGTGTGTCACACAACTCCTTATGAATACCCATACCACAGAAATAATAACATTCAAACAATGACTGCATTAATATGAGGTGTTGTCAAAAAGTTTCAAGACTAGATGGAAGCACAAGGCTGTATGAACATTCACAGGGAGCACAGATCTTCATACGAAAGTGTGCCAAAATACATTGTCCTGTGGGAGCTGTGTAACCGGTGCTATTCTGACCACATGAGTTACCACGTCTGCTATTTCACCATGGACACACTTTTTAAACATCTGCGACATTGTGCATCAAGGATGTGTCTCCAGGGATCAGAACCCGGCAACTGCGACATGCGTCAGGTTTTAAGGTCTCTGAGAAAAGTGATATGTCGAAAAGACATATCAAGCTTGGAAACCGAGTGATTCATAAAACTTTTTGATACCCCCTCATACCCTATAGGCACAAAAGTATGTGAACATCTGATCACCATAAGCAGTGTTTTCTTAACATCTGAGGGACAGTGGTGGCTAAAATGATTAATGCTATGGGTTACTGATCAGAAGGTAGGGGTTTTCAAGCTGCAGCACTGCCAAATTGCCACTGTTTTAGCCCTTGACCAAGGCCCTTAACCCTGTCTGCTCCAAGGGCTGATTCTGTGCTCTGTCCCCAGATTTCTTCCTGGGATAGATGAATAAATAATTTCACTGTTCTCTAAGGGTATATGTGACAAATAATTAAATCATAATCTCCTTCCAAAACCATGAGGTTTAATATGGACTCAGTTGGTTACAACTTGTGCAGGATACTCGAGTTCCTCCACTCAAACCTTAACACACCATGGTGCCATGGAGCTGGCTTTAGCGATCTCACAGGTGCATCATCATGCTGGACAATGGTTTGGACCTTTTGGTCTACAGCATACAGAGTCATCCTAGACAACAGTGTGCCTCCAGCTTTATGAGAGCTTGGGCAAGAACCATAGATAAACAGATGTAATGGTCAGGTGTTGGTAAAACCTGGTCATATGGTTTATTCACCTGTGATTTGCAACTACACAATAGTCAGAGCTATAATTACACTCACTCTTCATCGACATAACCTTTAGGAAAGCAAACACCAGACATGCCCAGTACTCCCAGAGGAATAAGGTATCCAATGGCAGTTAACCACGGCCAGCTAAGCACCTCTCCCGGGTTTGATCTGGTCTCTAACAGGTTCTTCATAAAGATGTAGAGCAGCACAGCTTCAATGAACATCCACACGAAAATGGACATTAAGAAATACCACTGGAGACCAGCCAGTGCTGCACGCAGTTGCTAGAGAGAGAGAGAGAATCTTAAGAAACATCAAATGTGAGAAATAAAACACTTTCTACCATTATAGAAGATGATCAGTGTTGCTATTAGATATTCTTTCTATACTATGAGGTAAACATGCTGATGAATATGCATGTGATAAAACTCACCAGAGGGTGTATATGGGCCAGGAAAAGAGTTCTGATCAGGCTGAGAAGGTAAAACAGGAAGAGGTTTATACACAGGTTTATCAGAGCTGCGTTGGTCACTGGGTTTCGGGAATAAAAGCTGAAAGTCAGTATAGACAAGATCAGGAATATGAGTCCTACTATGAGAGCCACTGCAATGAGCATGATCATGACCCGGTCACTCTGCAAAGAAACAGTGTGGCTTACAATAAATGCTTGTCATGAGTTAAAGGTACAGTAAGAGAAATGTTCAAATATTTGTCTCCTTTTGATATTTTATGTTTATGAAATCTATTTTTGTCCTGAGCATGCCACATTTTTCTCTGTGCTATAATATGATTGTAATATAATAATAATAATAATAATAATAATAATAATAAAAAAAAAACAGGGTGCCTAAGACTTTTGCACAGTACTGTAAATTATGATCACTTACCCTGCATGGTTCGGTCTGCATGATGAGAGCAAAAGTAGACAGCTGATCACAAGAGCACACTGTGTGAGTATTGTTAGTCTGTACGATGCTACAGACGTCTTCCTGGAGAGTAGCCGTGCCTTTATCCCATTCCACACAGTAGAGGATTCCTTCAGGGTCTAACTCCTAGTTAGATAGAAGAAAGAGAGCAAAATGAAAATCTGAAAAGCACGTTCTAAAAAATAATCCTTGCTCAAGAAAAGGTGATGTACAATAATGTGTTTGAAGGTGATGTTGACAGCTTTGGTGAGGTTTGTGTTGGTGGTTTTGAGAAGTGACACCGACACCACGGTGGACATCATGGTATCATTTGTGCTTGTACTTGTCTGGAAAGTAGGTTTCAGGAGGTTTCCCAAGTTGGCGTAACTCAGGACGGCCACAGCAGCTGATCCTGATATAATAACAAAATCTAATTAAGTTCAAAAAGAGGTAAATATGAAAAATATTTCATTTATTTAATGGAGTTCTTCAACTTTTAGAACATGAATGATCACGGTTTCCAAAAAATTGTTGCATATATTTAAGCCAAAAATGAAAAAAATCATGTTAGCATTTCTTCAAACGCAATCTTAAAATGTGGAAGGTTCACTAGCTTACCATTGTTTTGCTTTGAAATTTGGACCAGATCAATATCCACAGAAGCTTTTTCTGTACTAAATCGAGGAATTTCACTGGAGCTGACATTAGGTCCAGCCATCAATACTTGAACCTCTAGAAAAATATAAAGTTAGTGAGGTTCTAGCTTGCTTATGTCCGAAAATAGTTTACACTACAAGTGTTTAAACTGTAGCTGAGATGCTGACAGATGACATACCCAAATTTTGGAGAGACAAGCAGATTTTGCTGGAGGTATAACTAGTTGTCACCAGTGTTGCTGCCAGTGTTTGACTTACTTCCAATACAACATCTGCATATTGTGTTAGATAATTTGGGTCAAGAACGCTGTCTATCACAAGGGCTGTTAGATTCATTACGATGCTTAGATAATTTTCCACAATCTAATCAACAACCAGAGAAGTTCCCATGAGTACACATGCAAGTTTGAATGATTACTGTCTAAAACAACTGACAATACTTACAATTGGGAAATAACACCATCAATGTGTCTTACCTTTTGTGGTAATTCCTCAGGTATGTAAGCATGTATTTGATTCAGGAAATTCTTTGCACATGGTCCCGTCAAATAACCCTACATAAAAGAAAGTTATTTCTGTAAACACTAGTATCCTATACGTATGCCATTAGGATAGAGATGATAGAAGCAGCATGCTGTTGAAGATTTTAATAAGAAATCAATTAAGTACTTTCTAGAGTTTCCACTGAGTCCTGGAGTTAGAGGTTATTATTTCAATACAGTTTATTATATATTTTATTTATTTATTTATTTATTTATTTTTTCATATGTCATATGAGCTGTATTGTATGAATTTCAAGATTAAATAATGACACATAATTGAACATAAGTCTTTGTTTGTCTTGAGTCAGGAAAAGTAAAGGGGGATTAACTTAACAACACAATGACATATTACTATACTAGCCTGAGGGGAAAACGAAATAACTGTATTTCATTAACAAGCAGGAGTCTTAAGATTCCCCCAAATTTAAGATCTGGTGTTTTGGAGCACTTCAGGTTCTTCTCAGGTTATGACACCAATGGCCAGTGCTGGAGAATAGCAACATTGCAGTGTGGAGCAAAGTACAAGAACACAACCTCAAATGTGCTATTGCTCTTATACAACAATTCCACAAAGACCATTTATTATCATCAAATTATGATTTGTTTATTTATTTGACTAGTTATTATGCTCCACCAACACATATCCTTCTGTGCCTGGAGTGGTTTAAATTCTTACAAAAAAAAAAAAAAAACGGTGAAAAACATGAGATTTACTTTACATTTCCACGTATTCCTCTTTAAAATATCAACTGGGTTTGAATCTCAAATAGCCTTAAATGGAAAGCTAATGTGCTATGTAGGGTGCATAATCCCTTATCCCATACACCAGGTAGTGACCTTGATCAGGGGGTAGAAGCTAGTTAGCTTTGTAGCCATGATTTAAATGAACATGTGCAGTTCAGAAGTGATCACAGCATGCGGTTTAAGATGACATAACATTATCAGATTTTGTAGATGTGTTGCTGTTGAAAGTAGGATGGTTTCATGGACTAACGTGTACATGCTCAGTAGGTGTACAGATCTCTTACAATGCATGGATTAGTCTGCATGATGAGCATGACGGAACCCACACGATCACACGAGCACACGGTGTGACTGCTGTTGGTCTCTGTAATATTACATATATTGCCTTCCCATGCATCTCCCTCCAAGTACATACAGGAAAGTATGTATTCTGGTGGTAAGTCCTGGCCAAAAGAAAAGAAGGTAAGCATCAACAAGAATCTGTTATTCATTTACTCATTGATCTTTATGGACACTTTATAATGATAGGGTTCTTGAAACAGACACACTGGGTGCTAGACACTAATACATCTTGCTTTTCAGATGGTTATTTACAAATAGGGGCAGTTCACCGACTGCTTGTTTAATTCTGAATCTAGGAGCGAACTGGAGAAAATCCACATACACATGGCAAGAGCATGTAAAGCACTCTACAGTCTGTAAATACATGAGGATTGAACCCTGGACCCTGAAGTCAGAGGTCACCAACACTACCTTGCAACCACCCCAAACCAAATACGATAATTTCAAACAATACTCTGAAACATACCTCTAAAACAAAACTCTGTAACATATGTACAGACATTTAGGACCACGACAATCAGATAAATTTTGTGATTTTTCTTTATATTTTAAATGAGAAAGAAATATAATGATTTACTCTCACTCTTCTAGTTATTCTCTATAGCGCTTATCCTCTACAGGGTCATGGAAGGCCTCAAGGCTATTTCTGGGGACCCGGGCCACTAGGTGGGGGACACCCTGAATGGCATGCCAGTCCATTTCAGGGCACAAAAACAGTCATATCCACACTTACACACTATGGTGAAATACCAATTAGTCAAATCTGCATGTCTAGACTTAATGTGACAGTGGTGTTCAGCTTCTGGAGCCATGGTCTGGATAATATCCAGCCCTAAAGCCAACAGCACACTGGTGGACAATGGTGAGGAAGGCAGGAACAGTCAAAACCATATTCTGTACTTGATCATTAACAAGTCACAAACTGTACATGATCATCATAAAACAATCAAGCAGTCATGGATCAAGCGAGTGACTCCAGAGTACTGGAGATGTCTTTTTGACTCTTTTTGGATCCAGCATGTTTTGGTGAATAAGGGACTTCACACTAAATATTGATTGTTGTAGAGAAATTACATTAAGTAAAATAATAATAATTATTATTAATCATGATTGCCATTATCTGCAAACATGAGAATGCAATTAAAACATTGAATTTCACTTTTTTCTCAGTGTGGCGACCACTCCCACCAATTTGTAATGAAAGTTGTTGTATTTAGAAAAGCCTAATTCTTTCACATTATTTGTATCAAGACATTAACGAAGAAGTAACTTACCTTGATGTGCTTAAGGGTGAAGTTGACAGGTTGAGTTAGGGTTGTGTTATATGTTTTGGGAAGCGTGGCTGACACCACTACGGACATCACAGTTTTTTTGGTGTCTGTAAATGTTTCAAAGCTAGGGTCTAGGATGCCTGTTATGTTGTTGTAGCTCATGAAGACCACAGCAGCTGATCCTGCAGTACGACAGGTTTGAGGTTCAAAGTTTAAAGAATGTTCTATGAAAGGAATGAATAACATTTTGTCAATGCAGATAGTAGAATTGTAAATGGGGTGGGGTTGTTTAAGAACTCTTTGTCTACTATATTATCTTCCCTAAAATTCCTCGTTTAAAACAAGTAGAACTCTGTCCAGTCCTTATTTGTATTACTTCAAATCCCCTTATACAGTGGTTAGTTCTGACAAAGCAATCTGATTAGATGAGAGGTATTCCATGCGTGAGGATAATAGACAATAACTGCACTTGGGACATTTAACTAAAAGTATCACTCGCATTACAGGTGTTTTCATATGCGTTAATTACAATAACTGTCAGTCGCGGTATGGATGAAAGTGGTTCTGTACGTCCCACACTACTGAGTAATTTCAGCAAGAAAACAGATTAGATAACATTGTCATAAAAAAACTAAAAAAAAAACACTTTGGCTATGTTTTTTTTTTTTTTTTACAGCTTGCTCTCCAATATAAAGCTATGAAATAGTACATCATAATTCACTGCA
>QMIH01000069.1:804387-826478 GCA_003987875.1 Clarias batrachus
TTTTTTTTTTTTTTTTTATGGCTACAAAGCTAACTAGCTACTAACACAAGGCTGAATCCCAAATCCCTATCTAGACCCGATCAAGGTGGTTGGTATGTGGAACTACTTGGTATATTGACCAAGGGATTGTAATGAACCATCCATTTAAAGCTATTTAACCCTGGATTCCAGGTAATCTAGAGTAGAATAAGTGGAAATATAAATAGAAACGTATTAATGCTAAGTACAGTAATACTGGTAAGAATTTAAAACTACTTTCAGGCCTTTTAATTACACTAACTGTCAATTGCTAACTGTTACACTTACTTAGTTCTGCCAGGCGCAGAAGGATATACAGTATGTTGGCAGAGCAAAATAATTGGTTAAATAATTAAACAAATCATAATGTGTTAATAATAAATGGTGTTTCTGGGACTATTGTCATGCTCACAACACGTCTCCCTTTCATGTGATATTGCTATAAAAATATACCACAGAAAGGATGATTTTTTTTTTTTAGACATTTGACCCTGCTGTAATCTTGACTGTTTGAATACGTTACAAAATTGAATGAGTTCATTTGCTGGGTAAAAATGATAACCCCCCATATAAATTCTACAGCATGCCAGAGTTACATACCAAGGGTACATCCCTCTTCGTATTAAGTGGTTGGACTGAATTAGAGGCGTTTGGGCCCCTTTCCAAATGCAATAGTAAAAATACAAATTTTTCTACTTTACCGTAATTATTTTTTGAAATTCCAATGAGATCCATATCCATAGTGGCATTCTTCGTGATGAGGGTTGGGATTTTGGTGAAGTTGACATATTTTCCGACCATGAAAACTTGAATCTCTGGAGAGAAATGAATCAGGTGTGTTTGAC
Source organism: Clarias batrachus (assembly GCA_003987875.1). Lineage (NCBI taxonomy): Eukaryota > Metazoa > Chordata > Actinopteri > Siluriformes > Clariidae > Clarias > Clarias batrachus. Next base: position 805,251 of record QMIH01000069.1, read on the forward strand.
TGTGTTCAAATATCAATAAGGATAAAAATTGCCAGGAAGTTGAAGTAAGAAGGAAATGGTATGTATAAAGATACATAACTATGAACATATAATATAAGACGGCATTTACTAGCAGTTTCCATACCTAAGCTTGGAAGAGTGATGTTAGTGGAATTATAGGTGCTTTGTACATCACAGGTAACCAGTTTTGATGCCAGTTTCTCAGTGACATTCATTAAAAGATTTCCGTAAGATCTCAGCTTAAATTGGGTCATAACATCAGTTGTTAGATTCATTATTGTGGTCAGATATCGTTCCACGGTCTAGCCAACAGACAAAAAGACTTTCATGAGTTTATGAAATGAAATGAGCATCCTGTCCACAAAAACATTTCCGCTGACAATCGGGAACTAGCAGCACCAAACACTCCTTACCTGCTTTGGTAATTCGTGAGCTATGTTATACTGAATTCGGTCCAAGAAGTCCGTTACGCACTGTCGTGTCATATTAAGCTGGAGAAAAACAGTAGTTATTTTTGGCACCTTCTAACATGTTTTTTGAGAGGTGAGGAAAAAAAAATAAGTGAACCCAAATGAAACTCATATAAACACTGCTGGAACATGGGGAAATCCACTTTGCTCAACACCACTGTGCCCCTGTTAACTGTATATGCTTTATATATGTATAGAGTATCCTACCCTGCATGGATCAGTCTCACAGATGAGAGCAAATGTAGTCAGGCGTTTACAAGAGCACACACTATGCTTCTTATATATACTATGCGTAGATATGAGGAAACACGTATCCCATGCATTTGTCTCCCAGTCCATACAGAAGAGAAACGCGTCACAGTCAAACTGCTAGCCAGTTGAAGAGAAGAGAAAAACAAAACAAACAGATTATTAAAAATATATATATTTCAAACATTATTAGTAAAAAGTATTGACTGATTGTTAAGTTCTAAAATAATAATAATAACGTCGATGTGTCTGAGGGTAAAGTTGGCTGGGGTAGATAGGTCAGTTTTGGTGGTTTTTGGAAGTGTTGCTGACACCACACGAGACATCACAGTGGTTTTATTCGCATTGGTGACTGAGCTGAAGAAACTGGGTTTCAGGACGTCTGCCACATTGGCGTAGCTCATGAAGGCCATCGCAGATGATCTGGAATCTAATTTGAAAAAGAAAATTTTGTGTTCTTAAAATTAAGTCTGAAAATTTGTCATTGTGATCTTCATCATGTTAGCACAGAAAATGTAGCTAATGTTGCTTGCCGTTTATTTTGTATTCATATTCTTGTAGCTATTTTCATTTCTAACAATGGCTTTATTAAGACCTGGAACCAAGAACTAGTGAATGACATCACCAATTTGACAGCAAAATGAAATAAAAGCCATTTTGACCTTCACTCATTCTGACAAACCTTTTTTTCCCACTACAACCTATAGCTGTCTCAAACAAAGCATTATGGGACCATAGTCAGTTAATGCCTGATCAAAATAATTCTTTTCTTTTTTGCGCTGTTTTGTGTCTACCGTTTTTGTGTCATTTGTTTTGGGATGGTATTGGCATATTTTTTGCTTGCACCAAGGACAGCACTCGATTTCGTTGCACTTGTGTGCTGACAATAAAGATTCTATTCTATTCTTTCAAATCATACAAGGCACATCCCTGCACTATGATAAGGCACTGCCATCAAAAACTGAAGTGAAAATAAAACTGACGCTGAGGCTGGGATGCTGTACAGTGAAGTTTTTGTATTGTCTTTAATGTATGGTACAACCAAACTGTGCAGTTAAAATGGTTTATTTCACGCTCAACACATTTCTTCCTTGTTCCAAGTTGCTGTCATGACACTAGAAAACACAACATATGACTTTGCTATTGTTGATATAAAACCTTAACTAACACCATTATTAACACTAAATTGCATGTTTACATTACCACAAACACTACTGCAGACACATTTGCCTATTGATACCATGATGTTTCAGGTGGAGTTATTACATTTTGGAAAATCATGCAAAACTCATTCTGGTATTATCGAAGCAATTATGATGTGAAACCTTGCCATTTATGCTTTTTGTGACTTAAATAAATCATGTACAAAATATTTTTTAACAGTTTGTGATACTTCTGGTTTCTTTTGAAAACACTTCCTTCTACATAAAAGTGCCACAATGGGGATATCTAATCTTACTGCCAAACTGTTCATATGTTTGAGTAGTAATGGTATTTCTTGATTAATTTATTTTGGCATATGTGAGTGAAATGCAATCCTTAAAAGACAGTAAAAGAGTGTTTCAAGAAAGACATGAATAGTATCATGGCTTTTCCGCATTGATTGCTGTTTTTGCTGATTATCATTATTATATATGATAATGAGCAAATTATACTGTATATATATATTACTATTTTTCATGAGACTTTTATGTTGATTTATGTTTCCAGGCCCCTACTTTAGTTAGATTAGTCTGTCTATTTAAAGTCTCATCTAGTCAGTTAATTGTTTTTAGTAAACTGGTTCGTTCATATTCATTATACATCTACAATTTTGCTGTGGCTGTAAGTACATACTGTATCACTAAGGTACTACAAAGACTGTAGTATTCTGATAAAAAACAAAAAAAAACCTAAAAAAAATATAATAAATAAATAAATAAATAGAACAGAAAAGTACAAATATACTGGGATGTATAATACTTTACCATTATCCATCTTTGGAAGGTCAACAGAATTGATAGAGACTGATACGTTCACAGATACAAAGTAGGGTGAGCCATAAAAGTACATCTCAGGTTTCGGCCCAAACACACAAACTAGAACATCTGGAAAAACATAACTCAGTGTTAGCTGCATTTAAAATCTATACTGATAGCGCATTTTCACCCACACACTCACACATGTGCACGCACGCACACACACGCACGCACACACACACACACCAATCCTTCTAGAAAATTCTAGAAATTCAGATGACATGCCTAAATTTTGGACCGAGACAGTGATGTAGTTAATGGTGTTCGTTTTATCTACAAATGCAGACATCAGTTTCTTATTTTCATCCAACACAGCTTTTCCAAGGGATGTTAGATTAGTTTGGGCAGAAGCATTGTTCATCACACAAGTTGTGAAATTCATTATTATTTTCAGCAAACTTTCCACAGTCTGTCAAACAGCAACAGAGACAATAATAGTTACAGAGTTAAGCTCAATTACAGACTCATCATCTGTTTAGATTTTTTTTGTTTTGATATTAACAGTAAAGACATAAGAAGGCCAAACAGATCTTACGTTCTTAGGTAAAATGCTGGGTGTGCAGGATTTATTCACGTAGTAATCCAGGTAGTTTGTTACACATCCTGCAATAAGATTAAACTAGGGAAAAAATATATATATGGTACAAAGCAGATAAATGTAATATTGATTCTCATGAGAATGTTAAATGAAATGGTCATACAGTCTGTACAAAATCTTTCAGTCCAACCACTTCTCACCTGCAAGTTTTGATCTGTGTTACACAGGGTTTGGTTTTGCAACTCTAACACACACTGTTCTGTCAGATTAAACTGTAGGGAAAAAAAAAAAAAAAACATTGCCAGCTACTAGCATGTTTTTGCATTAACGGTTTAACATGATTAGTTAATATAATTAATTAATTAATTATAATAAAAACATTAAACAAAGTTATACATTAACTATAATATGAATAACATTATTATTATTATTATTATTGATTAATATCACGCTGATTGATTTGTTGGTTGATAACTAAACAAACTAACTAAACAACTTAATTTTTTTTTTTAAATTATTATTGTGGCACAGATAGTGTATCTGTAGGACTCAAACTTACCGGGCAATTTTCAAGCCATGCCAAACTGTCATCTAAAAAAATAAATAAATNATATATATTTGTGCTTTTATTATTTATTTTTTCTATTATCTTCATCATTCATTATTTTTTAAAAGTAAATTAAATTCAAAATTATAATTCTTTTTATAACCAGACTACTGGTTTTAATATATTAATATTGTCATGGATAGATCAGTGACAGGCATGCGCCCATATCTTTTTTCGCCTCTCACTCACTCCACTCACTCCAAAGGCTCACTAGCCATGCGGCCTCCCCTTCTGCAGGTATGTAAAGGGGCGGGCTGCTAGCTCAGGCACGGCTGGTGGACAATCATTGTTAATTGATCTTGGGCGTTTTCCACACAATAAAAGCCAGGAAGGGGGCATACTGTAGCTCGAGGTCGAGAGGTCCACTTTGTCGCTCTTGTTTGCACATTTGCACATGCACTTTATGTTGCACTTTATGTTATGTTTTGAATAGAACATGAATAGAAGATTTCTGTTAACTTAAAAATGTCAATCTGTCTTGTCTCAGCTTTTCAGCTAATTAGGTTTGTTAGTTAACTAGTTAGTTTTTGTTTAATTATGTTAATTTATGCTGTATGTAGCACCTTGATCCTGGAGGAACATTGTTTCATTTCACTGTATACTAAACTGTATATGGTAGAAATGGCTTAAATGCCTACTTGACTCGACTTGACTTGACTTTATATATGAACAATCCAGAGAGATTTGACTAAATACTGAGGCGAGGTGCACATGTGTATCCTTTATTCATCTCCCTCTGCTGGAATTCTACATACTAAAACCACAATCAACATAATGAATACTTGGAAGAAAATGACATTGTGTGGTGCGGTCGCAGTTAAAAACCGAGTGATGAGGTGGTGTTGTGATACTGTTCTCACAACAGCTGATCCAATGCCCTTCTTTATCATTGGAATTATAAACAACTACTGTACTGGCACATTGAGTACTTTGTCAAAGTATGTCTTCTAATTTGCTTAGACCATGATGTTTCTTCCTGAAGTCCAAATACGTGTTGATTAGGTCAACTGGTGTTTCCATATTCATACAGGGTAGAGTTTCGGGGAAGAACCACATGTGCCTGTGCTGGCCAGGTGTGTCAGATACTTTTGACCCATTAAAAGTGTTTGAGCTTTAGTGTGAAGTTACTTACCGGAATAGGCCACAGTTGTAAGAGCTGTTAGTAACAGAACAGTAACTTCTAGAGGAGAGACACAAGGATGACATATTAATGATGTTTGCTATACACTTTACACTTTAAGTTTATGTTGTGTTAGTAACATTTAAAATAGAATAATAGAATTATTCAAATTGACTAAAATGTATGGTAAAATGAAAGAACAAAATATCTCTTACAAAAAATAACTGCAGTTTTTTACATATACAGTACATATGTAGGAAACGCAGTGATTTGGACACAACAACACTGCATTTTGAATCTTTTACTGCGGTAATACTGCAATACTACAGTTAATATTAAAAGCTACTGCAGTTAATATAGCAGTTGTACTGCAAATAAAATGTACGGGTATATGCAATTTAAATAAAGCTGAAAAATTGAAGGCAAGGATAAAGATAAGAGGTAATCATTTTAATAAGTATTCTTTGGTATTATTTGTGGCACTCCCTTCACATGTCATGGGTTTTCTTACTTTAGTGAAACAGCATAGAAGACAGAGGCCAAGCGTCAACTATTAGTCTGCTGATCATGTTGAAATACAAAGGTATCTGTATCAGATATGTAAACTGACAATGAGTTACATTCTAATTGTAGAAAATTGTTTGTGCATCATTTAACCTGTCAATGTTTTGTTGTTGTTGTTTTTCTACAGGGTTATTCTAGACATCTGGATAAGATTGCTGTGGGTTGACGAGTGAAGGTAAGATTTGTAAAAAAGTCCATGTTTGCCTTGAGCCCCCGAATTGCTAAATCCACCACTGTGTAAGATCCACTGCTTACATCCAACCAAGGTTCAACTGACTTGAAATACACTTGTAAGTTGCCAAATGGGGTTCTTTGCCCCGTTTAAAAATATCCTTCACTTTCAATATAATTTTAATTTTATTTCCCATTCCAATTCCCACCTGCCTCTATTACGTAACAGCATGTAAAATACTCACTTTTTAATAGCGGAATCATTTTTGCAATTGATTTAGGTGAAGTCTCCTTAGTAGCCCATGGAAATATTCCTGTTGAAAGAGCGAGTGAATATGAATGTGACTATACAAATGGAACTGCATATTAAAGTTCTTCTTTGTGCACACCATGATCATTTGCATGTGGCACCTAAATGTGTGAGCATCATTGTTAGAAAGTAATAAATTTGCCTATGTACTGTAGTTATATCAGCGCTTTACACCAGAAAGAAAATGACATTTGAGAAATTTGAAGAAAACGCAGTACTGAGGTGAACCTTTGGAATATGAATTCACCACTTTATTTTGTACAAATAAGTGTTTCACGTTACATCCCTATTTACTCTCCCAATTAAATTGCTTTTTGTGTCCACAGTGCTGGATTTACTGGGCGTGGCCTAAAAATATTCAGGCAAGCGACACGTAAATCCCCATGTATATGAAGCATGAGCTTGGACATTGTTATTAAACTATGTAGTCTGCACAGTATATAAAGTATGCAAAAAATATTATACAAGTATTATTCACATTTTATGCTAAAAAGTAAGTGCATAGTGTTACGAGGGGCACGCTAATTGATTGGGGTTAATTTTTTAACATGACTCTTTCTTTACAAGAATCTGGGCACACTTTATCTTAAGTGTGCTGACTTCAGCTTTTCTTTTTAATACTCTTTTTAATAGTGTGTCAAGCTTGGACTTTGCATTTGTGCATTATTTCATACAAAAGTGTGTATGAACTGTGAATGTGCATGAATCAAAATGATCATATTGTCCCTGATGAGCAAGCCAAGGATGAGGGCGACAATGGCAAGGATAAACTGCAAGAGGTGGCAATAGGAAGAAACCTTGAGAGGAACCTGACTCCAGACGGAACCCATCCTCGTTTGGGTAAAAACGGATAGCAGGGGTTGATCTGCAATCATACTGTGTGTTAGGAGGCTGGAGGTTCAGTAAAACAGGAGACGTGTTTAAGGTAATATAGAGTCCAGTTCGTTATTGGAGACTCAGGTAGACTGTATAAAACTCCAGTCCTGAACTATCGAGCAACTGCAGTCACAAGTCCTCAGAAAACAGCTGTCTGCATCAGCCGAGGCCAGGACCGTCTTCGTTTCCAAATTCATAATGCATTATGCATACAGTGCCTTGCAAAATAATTCATACCCCTTCAATTTTTCCAAATTTTGCCACATTACAACCACAGATAAAAGTGTATTTTAGACATTATAAAATTATTATTATTAATTTGACTTAAAAGTGGCAAGGAAAATTAATATATATATATATTTTTTTTTACAAATAAATATCTGAAAACTGTAGCATGTCAGGCCCCCTGAGTCAATACTGTGTAGAACCACATTTTGCTGTAATTACAGCTGCAAGTTTTTTGTGCTGTCTCTTCCAGCTTTGCCCATTCATTGATTGCAATTTTTGCTGATTCTTCTTTGCAAAATAGCTCAATCTCAGTCAGATTGGATGAAGAATGTCGGTGAACAGCAATTTTGTCAAAGTCTTGCCACATTCTCAATTGGATTTAGGTCTGGACTTTGACTGGGCCATTCTAACACATGAATATTCTTTGATCTAAATCATTCTATTGTAGCTCTGGAGCAAACAATATTATAGTTTACGGCCATTGTTCTGCTGAAAGGTGAACCTCTATTCCAGTCTCAAGCCTTTTGCAGAATAGTTTGTTGCAAAACAGTTTTTTTTTCTAAGATTGCCCTGTATTTGGCTCCATCCATCTTCCATTCTGACAAGCTTCTGAAGAAAAGCTTCCCCACAACATGATGCTGCCACCACCATGCACAGTGGGAGTTTTCCAACGCACATAGTGTTTTGCATTTAGGCCAAAAAGTTACATTTTGGTCTCATCTGACCAGAGTACCTTCTTCCACATGTTTTCTTTGTCCTCCACATGACACAAAATGCAAATGGGACTTCTTATGGCTTTCTTCCAACAGTGGCTTACTCCTTGCAACTCTTGGTAAAACCAAACCATTGGTATAAGTGCTGTACAAATAAAACTTAACTCATCCATAAAGGGCAGATTTTTGGAGTGGATTCTCCTACCTTGTAATGGTCAGATTAAACACAAACATTTATTTATAAATAAATAAATATATATATATATAAAGGAAAAGTTATGTCTTGTCCAGTAGTGGTTCTAGCGTGCATGGGATCGCGGGCTAACTTTACAACTCCCAGCACCGCATACACACATACACTTAGACACACACACACACACACACACACACACACACACACACACACACACACACACACACACACACACATGATCAATTTTTGCACACATGCAAAAATCACAAAAAACAAACACTTTTTCCTCCTTTTTCATTGTTTTATTCAGACATATTAATATTATTATCATTTCTTTATATACACATCGTATCTTTGTACTTATTTTTCACCGTAAAGTGGCCACCTAATGGCTTTGACCTTATTTACCTAGCCCCAGGTTAAGAGTCAGGACTTAATCATATCACCTTGAGGGTGTGTAGACTGGTTATATTATTCTTAACAATTTCACACAAAACATAAGAATGAAATGTGTCTGTACATTTACATCCAGTAAATATTCACAGTATTAGGAATGAGCACTGGTTTATTTGCTAGTACCTTGTAGTGTGCTTGGTTTGAGTTGCATTGCTGTTTAAAGTTAAACTTATTTATTTAATAGCAAAAAATACATCATTTATTTATCATCATGATTGTGAATTCAGTGTTGTGTCTCCTGAGTCTCCCTGAATTCTGACGTGGTGCCAGGGTTTTTAAAGTGGCACATCTCACCCAGAAACTTCCTGTACTGCTGCCTGACCTGTAAGAGAAAAAGAAAAAAAAAGTCTGTAATTCAAGTAGGTGATGCAGTTCAAAACTCATTAAATGAGCACAGCAGTTTGAGCTCTGACCTCTTGGTTGAGGAGACAGTGGACGATAAAGATGAAAGTGCCCTGTTGAGAGTTCAGGAACAGGAAGATGTTATACAAAACCTCATCTTCACTGGGAATGTAGGGGAATATCCAGTAGCAACCGAGGATGATAAACTGGGCCAGGCTTTTAAACATCACACGCATTACGACTGTAGGGTTATTTGCGTTACTCCTCTGCAGGTTCTCATTTCTCAGACGTTTCATTGTGATGATCATCATGATGACGATGATGATGAAAAGAAGCATATTTGACTGCACATAACAATAAAAAGAAAAATCTAATTTATTATTTTATTTATTTAAAATGGTTTAAAGAATTTGGCTTGTTAAATGAATACATGAATAAATTAATTAATAAATAAATTAGCCATATTTTAGAGTTTATAGATTTTACTACTATATAGTACGTACTGAAACAATAAAAAGTACAGGAATGTCAAATTTTATGTCCATAGTCTGACTGTCCCAGCATCTGCCAAACGAAAGAGACATATAGTTCACTTTAAACTGGCATTAATACAAAACCCGTAAAACTAGACCTCCTTTACACTTACTGTTCATTAACAAGTTTTAGTGGCTCAAATACAGAACACACAATCAGCACTCCTACAGGAATGCTGTATCCGATGATGTTCAACAATTTCCAACTGAACACGTGTTGTTGGTTTGATCTGATCTGCGATACATTCTTCACGAGCAGGAACAGCAGCACAGTCTCAATGAACATCCACACAAACGTAGAGATAAAGAAGAACCATCGGACCACTGTCACAACCGCACAGGCTTCCTGGGAAAAATGGGATAAAATGGTCAGAAAATAAGAAAGCATCAATTTTGCTGAAGGTGTACGCAGGTGGGAACAGCACTCACCGGGGGTTGGAGATGAAGCTGGAAAAGAGGTTTGAGCAGGTCAAGGAGGTGAAAGAGCAGGAGGTTTAAACATAGGTTTATCAGAGCTGTGTTTTTATTGTTTGTCGTCTGACAGCAAAAAGCAAATGTCAGCAGACACAAGGTTAGGAAGGCAACTCCAAATCCCCGTGCAAAGGACAAGTTCAAGACTGAATCACAGTGCAGGGACACCGTGACTCCAAATAGTGTCTAAAATGAGTAAAGAAGAACAAGAAAATAGTGATGCTAATTTGCAGGACTTGTGTTTTTACATTATGTACTTACATTAAGCCAAAGGGCTAACAATTAATGAATTTGCTTGTCAATTCATTCACTTTAACTGCTCACGTTTGAGTGCATTCGATATATATATATATATATATACATAATCAGATTGAGATCTAGGGAATTTGGAGGCCTGAACAACAGCTTAGAAGTATTTTCCTGCTGGACCACATAATGTACATGGCAGGCTGTCATGTACTGACTGTTCTGGTCTATTTCTATCACAGCCAGCAATGACTTTTTTTTTTTAAGGGAATTGGGCTGCATTGGCTCTTCTGTGGCATTGGAGCAGATGGCCTGGCCTTATATCATGGCCCAAGATCCCAAGATCATGGCTGATTAGTATATGTCCCATTTTACTGAACACACTCCTTGTTAATGCACATATACAAGTATCACAGTCAAGTGTTCACATACTTTGGGAAATATGGTGCGCTTGCTTCTGCTATAAAACCATAAACAGATCAATTTACTTGATTAAATGTTGCTGTTAAGACGCATACATTCTCAAGCCGTTACCACAAAAAATATAAATAGCTCCATTACAGATTTCACAAACAGTCATTTTTACTAACTAAACAGAAACATAGATCTGGTCTCTGATCTGATCTGGTCTCTTACCATACATGGATCAATCTCTATGACGAGAGCAAACACCGACAGGTGATCAAAGGAGCACATAGTTTGGGTGGTGTTAAGTGGTATAGCAGTACAGCCAACGTCAACCCATCTATTTTCAACCCAGTACACACAGGAAATTCGACCGCGAGTGTTTAACTCCTAGACAATAGAGCACATGCAAAAATATATTAGCAAAATTTATTTTAAACTTATTGGACGTAATAAAATTAATACAGAAACACCTAGAAAGAGAGCAATATGGGAAAACCAATTATTGTGGTCGCCAGGGATGCAGAACTCACTTTGTGTTTAAAGGTGATGTTGACCGGTTGGGTGAACCATGTGTTTAGGGTTTTGGGAAGTGTTGCTGACACCACATTGGATATTATAGTTTTCCTTGTGTCGCCAAGTTTCAGGATGCCTGCCATGTTATCGTAGCTCAGAAAGGCCACTGCAGCTGATCCTAACATAATGATAAAGTTGTTTAGAATAATTTATAACAACATTCTCTAGTGTCACCCAAATGAGGGTGGGTTTCCTTTTGAGTCTGGTGCCTCTCAAGGTTTCTTCCTCATACTGTCTGAGGAAAGTTTGCTTGGCTCCGTCGCCTTGCTGATTAGCCTAACATGCACAATAACATTATTACATAGAAATAAAGTTCAAAGACAGCCACAGTTTTAAGGTACACTGATATTTTAATTTCATGACTCTTTCTTTCTTTTAATAACCATGTTGCTGTAGATGAATATCAAAAGTTAGTACGTTAAAGAACACTGTTAAGGGACAATTTTACGTATGCATGTCAGTCAGTGGTTTCTTTGTGTAAAGCCTTCAAGTCCGATTAGAAACCGTGTCTATCCATTACCAAATTGCTTGTACTTCAAGTCAAACAAACGTATCAGTCAAGCAAACTTATTTGTTTTCAAAATTATGTGGATATAATTTACTATAAAAACTTTATAAATACACACTTAAAGGTTTAAAAATAAGTTGAAAAGCCACTTAGCTTGAAGAAGTAGATGAGATAGGGGTGTAATCAGGCTGCAAAACCTTCTTTACATAAAGTATTAAAGTATTCAAGTATTGCCTGAAGTGATTTAAATCTGCTTTTTTACTATAATGTGAAACAATCCTTGGCGTTGGTATCACACAAGATTTGACATCTCTCAAACACAATTCTATCCATACAATTTCCCTTTGGGATTAATAAAGTAATAATGTTCTTTCCTTCTATCTGGCTGCCTGTAACCTCCTACTTAGTGCAAAAAGCCTCGCAGCGGTTTCTGCTGAGGAAACACAGGCAGGCCTGCTAACCACCACCACTCTTGACAAACAGCTACTGAACAGTAATAGTTAGATTGTTAACATGGCAACAAATTCAGCTAAACTGCATAATTACTTTCTTTGGGGTAGTTTTGAGGTGTTGAGGGTGTTATGCATCTGTTTGGTTCTGTTTGTACATTGCCAAGATTACACTTTATTAACACTATTTGATGTGTGTTTTCTATCTGTTTTAAAGTTCTCCAGGGCACTTATGATTTGGCAGTTGCTAAAATGCACTTAATATTACCCATGCCAGTGTTATACTATACCTTTATTATTCTTTGAAATCCCAATAAGATCAATATCCATGTAAGCGTTTTTTGTTACAAGTTGACAAGTGTTGGAAGAAGGCTCAGGATTAACCACCACAGATACACAAACCTCTGCAAGGATATAAGAGAGGTGTTAGTTACTAAGTATGGTACATGTAGGAAAAAGAAAAGCCAAGAAAAGTGTAAAAAAGTAATCTCAAAATAAAATTTAATGTAGAATCAATTCAAGACGTGACAATGAAATGAGTTACTGTAGCATTCAGGGTAGAAATGATCATTTAGCAAGTTAACTCTGGTGTCATACAATCTATGTGGGGTGTTCAAGTCAAACCGGGACTTATGATGAATCCACAGAAGACTTCAATGAGTACGGTGATGAGACTTTCAGCTGCAGTAAAACATTTAAATGATGCAAACGTTTTAATCAAGGCCATGTGTGGGTGAATTATAATCATGACTGAGGTGGCTCTGAGCTCACTGCAGTTGTTCCTGTGAACATTCAAAGAGTGAAATATGGCTGTCCCTTGAAAATTGGCATAAAAAAAAAAAAAAAAATATGAAAAAAAAAACTTGTGAAAGAGATGCGGGAACTTTACACACAATAATTCACCAACACAACTTCCATATCACAGGAACTCGGCTGGGAGTTATTGCCCCTGACCTCGCACCAAGCCATTTCCACATGTTTGGGCCATTAAAGACGACCTGTCAGACGTGAAGCAGGCTGTCCAATCAAGGCTCTGGCATACTGATATATCTTTCTATCTACAATGGCTTCTACGCACTAGTGAAATGCTGGAGGAAGTGCATTATATAGAGAAATAAAGAGAGTTTCATAACTGAGTTCATAACTTTCTTCTGTTTCACCACATAATCAAAAGTCCTGCTTTGACTTGAACATCCTTCATATAAACAAGGTTCCATACCTAAATTTGGGAGAGATAAACTGATGTTGTTGGTGTTTTTTTTATTCGCCAGTGTAGACACCAGATTCTTTGTTAAATTCAACACAGCATTTCCATAGTATGTGATATTATTTTGGTCAGTAGTGGTGCTCATCACATAAGTCATAAGATCCATTGTCATGTTCAAATAACGTTCCACAACCTAAGCAACAGTCAGAGAGATACAAAGTGACTACATTTTAAAGGAAATGACCATCCTGTTAAAAAAAAAAAAAAAAGCCTCAATTATAATCTTGTTATAAACAAGGAAACAACCGAACCTCATATGTCTCACCTTCTGCAGTAATACTGGAGCTGTGTTGTACTGATCTTTTTTCAGTAAATTCTCTGCGCAGAGGTCTGTCAAGTTATTCTATGTAAACATAATTTGTTTCAAAATAATCCATGAATAATTATGAATTACATCATAATAATCTATATTTTAGAATCAGAAAAAAATTTTGGTTTTACATACAAGGAATTTGTTACTGGTTTACAGTGAGGCCTACAGTGCATACTGTCAGAGTGGAATGCCTCATGTAGTAGGTCTTTATTCAAGCAAAGGAACAATAAAAGCCCAACCTTTTCAATATAAATAGTAGGAGCTCAAAAGAAAATTCCCAGGAAGACTCCCAAATGAAGATTACCAGATATATGATGCAAAATGAGGTATTTATATCAACATTGGCTCTAATACAAAAAATAAATGGAGCTAGATGCACACCCCTATTTGCTTATACCAGGGCCACCACAGGTTCCACAAATGTCTCAAGAAGCCCAGAAATAGATGCAGAATTAATACCCTTCTTTGTGTACTGGGAAATTGCAGGAAACTTATAGTTAAAACCTTTATTCGATTGCTCACTTATGGGCTTGAATGGAATTATCGGCTTCTGGTCAGAGGTTTAACCATTACAACACCACTGCCCAGCTAGAACTGACACAGTACCAGCTTTTACTCTGATCACAAATATTTACCCTGTAATCCACTGTAAAAAATAAGGCCATGGTTTGTGATGCTTGCTGTACATGCTACAATATGTACCACCCACTGGTGTCTTACCATGCATAGGCCAGTCTCCATAATGAGAGCAAATGTACCCAGACGATTACATGAGCACACTGAATATTGGTTGTTAGTCTCGATGATGTCACAGTCATCCTCAACCCATTCTGTCTTCTTCCAGGACACACACAAGCGAGTGGATTTAGGTTCTAACACCTAGAAAATGCAGAACGAAGGTACTTAAAGTAATTATTTAAACTGTTCTAAAAAAAAAAAAAGCTCTCAAAATGGTAAATAACTTACATCAATGTGCTTAAAAGTTAAATTGACTGGTTTGGTAAGTTGCGTGTTGGCTTCAGTTTGGTGGAAAGAGACTGATACCACAGTGGACATCATAGTTTTATTTGTGTTGATTATTGTTTTGGAGAAGGTAGGTTTGAGAATGTCCGACATTTTACTGAAGCTCATAAAGGCCAAAGAAACCAAGTCTAAAATAAAATTCATATAAAAATACAATTATTATTAAATTATTTTCCCCCAAAAAGTATACCAATGTTAATCATCTGCTTGCTAAATTAGTAGTTACTAAAATCATCCAGAAAAGTAAAACATTTGTTGTTGTTGTTGTTGACAATACATATTGCATGCAATTTTATCTAGATAATATACTGCCCGGCCTATTAAAAATCTAATAAATGAATAAATACATAAATAAATAAATATGTACACAAAAAATACAAAAGATCTCTTAAGTCAGCTTTTGCAATGATCAATTCTGTCCAGAGTCGTGTCATTTTCTCTCCATGATCTTGTATTTATTATAGCAGTCAGATCACTGCATAAAGCCTTCGCCAGCAAATTGAAAAGATTCTGAATGGGTTTAAGATCTGGACACCGTGGTGGCCAATCCATGTGTGAAAATGAAGTCTCAAGCTCCCTAAACCAAATACTACCATTGGCATCTTGGAATTTGCAGGGAAGAGAAACTGATGGAAAAACCTGGTCATTAAGTACATTTAGGTTATTAGGGGGCCTCTTTCCTGAAACAGAGTAGTATCTTTGCCAGGACCACAGGATATGTTTTCTGACATGGTTGTTCAAGAAATGAGAAGGTTCTCACTGCATCGTTTATGGCTAAATAACTGTGGCTAAAGAACCACATGAATCACCGCAGTAATTATCTAGTTGAAGACTTTTAACTATTTGTCTATAAATTCAGGTGGGGACTTTTTTTGGGCCAGTTACAGGTAATATAATACTTATAGCTAGTAGACCATATGTACTGTAATTATTAAACTGCTGGCAGAAAAAGCACATTCATTAGTCTTTAAACTAATGAAAGGTCATTTAATAAAAGAAATTGTAGAAATATGCATCCCACGTTGTTTTATGACAAAACCTTTTATTTTACATTTTTAAATCATATAAATACATGCTTATATTTTGTTGAACATTGCATTATATTAAGTAAAGTACTTTGACCCAACTCAATACGTGTTATTCTTTTGCTTTGAAGTTCTCTGGACTTGAAAAGCTTGTTCAGCTTTTCTTTTCAGAAATGTGCAAACCATTCTTGAATACAAACACAGAATTATCTTAAACCTAATCATTATATGCCAAAACGTAAACTAAACCCTTTAAGAGGGCAACATATAAAACTACTACACCTTCACGACTTGAAATCCCACTGAGATCGATATCCAGCGAGGAGGAGTTTGTGGAGAGTGTGAGTCTTGTGACGTTAGATCCAAGCACAGCAACTTGAACCTCTGAAAAGATATAACCTAAGAATCAGCTGTGTTCTACTCTGACTCTTTAAGGTTCAGAGTCATTTGTGTGTTACCCAAGTTACAAGTTATACATCAAAATTGTTTAAAAAAATAATCTAAGAACTATTACAGGAAGAAGCTGTTTCAAAACATTAGATCAGTGTAAGAACTATTGTAAATAATTGATAATCACTAACAAACAGGTTCTGTACCTAAATTTTGAAGAGTAAAATGTATATCGTTTCCCTCTGTCAGGGTAGATACCAGTTTTCCAGTAACATCCAAAACTTTATCTCCAAAAGACATGAGATCATTTCCATCCGAAACGACATTTTTCACCTCACTCATGAGGTTAAGTGTTATGTTTAAATAACGTCTCACAAGCTGTTCAAAGGCATAAGAGATTACATGAGCACATATCAAAAAGCACTGAGCGGATTGTTATAAAGAAGATCCAAGTCGAATATCTCACCTCCTCTGGTAAATCTTGATTTATATTGTACACAATTAGATCCAGAAAGTTCTTTGCACAGAGTGCTGTAATATTATTCTAGATGAACATATATATATATATAAAGTCATTTTTGGAAACACTAAGATGTCATAAACCTTGTATATTTGGAAGCAAAATGCATACAAAGTAAAAACTTTGGCTGAGGCTTTTTTCCCCAATACACAATGAGAGGTAGCTAATTGTGAAGTTAATAACTGATTTTAGGTGGATGGTGAGCTGAAAGTTTGAATTCGGTGAATTTGTCGCTAGAACAAAAATGCTTTATTGTGTTTGTTTTATGCTTCACTGAGACATCAGTTCTGTTTTTCCCCTATGTGTTTGTTTGCCTAGCCACTATGGTGTAACTGATCTCTCCGGCATCGCCTCAGTGCCAAGACTTATTTCAGTAGCCAATGCACATTCGGGAGGAAAGAATTACCTTAAATTCTCAATATTAGTAATTTCTGAAGGTTAGATCAACACTTCACAGTAATCTTAAGGAAAACAACAACAATGTACAGTGGTGACAGCATAGATCATATACAGTATCAGGTCGCAAAACCTTTTGGATTGCTTCCACTAAATATAATAGTCTATCAACAGTCCAAATGCATATTCATGGATAGTATGATAACACAGTGCAGCCAATTTTATACATGTAAGATCCATATCAACTTAGATAATTGTTAAAATTGTTATGCTTTGTTGTTTTATATGCAATTGTGCCATAATGATGCATAGATCCATATTTTTAATCTAACATACAATATTCCACCTTTTGCTGTAAATGTTTTATTTATTATTCCGACTCAATTTAGTTATTTGGCAGGAATTGGTTGATGCCACATCATATGTTAAATAATGCAACAAATTCCAACTAACACTTTCAATTCTCTGAAGTTATCCATGCACAAGCATTGTTCTTATTAATTTATTTTACACTACATTTTTATTGGGCGTATTTACCACCCTATCCTAGCCAGAATTAAATCACAAAGCGTAATTAATTAAACAAATGGCAAAGCAAACAGATGAAACACACAAACATATTCACGATGAATGTCTATCAAAGTGGTGGCTTTAAAAACACTCTTGCTAGAGAGTAAAGAACTTAAAAAGTAGCTAAGTACTCATTAAATACTGCTTAAAGTTTATTTTATTACTGTGTAGTTAATAGTAAATACTAACTAAAATTCTTAACGAGTAAATAACTAGTAGTTCTTAGTAGGTAATAGTAATAGTAATAGGTAATAGTAGTAGCTTTAATGAGAAACTCTTCCTTTGTTCCTGTGTAGTTACCTATGAGTTGTTCAACAACACTCTATAGAGTCAACTAATGTTTCTCCAATCTCCTTCAATGATGCGTCCTGCTGATCTCTTACCTTGCATGGAATAGTCAGCATGAATAAAGCCAGGGTTTCCAGCTGATCGCAAGAACATACAGTGTGTGTGCTGTTGGTCTGTGTGACAATACAGTCACCTGTATACCACATAAACCATCCCCTCTGTGCACATAAGAGAATGCCCTCATGGTCTAACTCCTAGTCGATGGCAAAAAGGAGGAAAAGGTCATTATTAAAAATTATGAATTAATAAAAAAAAATGGTAAAAATGCAAATGACTTACATTAATGTGTTTGAGGGTGAAGTTGACTGGAATTTGGAAGTAAAAGTAATAAGTTGTTACTGCTGACACTACTGTAGACATAATACTTTTATTAGAGTCCATAAATGAGTCGGAAAAGGTCTGTTCTAGGACATCATTCAAGGTGGTGTAGCTCAGGAAGCCCAAATAAATGAATCCTAAAATTTAAATATAAGTTTAAATTACACTTGTGACCTCTGAGATATTTGGTGAATTTTGTGAAAAGTCTATAATAGACTCTTTTAGAATAAGGCCATGTCGGTCAGATAATGTAAAATGATTATTCTTGTATATGAATATATACAATTATGCAAAATCTTAGTAATGCAAAGGGTTTTGAAACCCATTATATTAACAATGCAGCCTCTCTACTCGGTCTTCATTCCAAAGCCATGGCACAAAATATGAACACTTTTTAAGGGCTAACAACACTGTGATTAACCAGAAATAATATACTAATATACCATAGTCTTCCACTGAAATTCCAGTTAAATCGATATCCATAATGGCGTTGCTTGTGATGACTCTGGTCAAGTTAAATCCAACCACAAAACCTTGAATTTCTGGAAAGATATTCATCAAGATTCAGCTAAGTTGTAGCTTAAAGCTTAAAGTTCACTTCCATATAGAATGTGTTACTGGATTTGTACAATAACACACACATGATGAACAGTATAGTCTATTATTGTATAATTTACTAGCAGGTTCCATACCTAAAGTTTGGAAAGTGATACTGGTATTTACTTCTGTCCTCAGTGAATACAGCAGTACCTCGTGTACATAAAGTAATATATCTCCGTAGTCCATAGTATATCCATTCACCCCAGATGTATTTTTACCATTTAACATAAGGTTCAGTGTAATATTCAAATAATTAATTGCAGTCTACACAGCAAAGACATAGTGAAATCAAAAGATTGAATCAATTTTACTAGCAGTTAAAGAATAACAGAATGACAAGTCTTACCTTGTGTGATAAATGATCTATAGAATATATGTAGTCCAACATACGGAACAGGTAATTTTCTATACAGTCTTCTGTCCAGTTATTCTAGAAAAAATAGTAAACATGAACAGACTTAATTCAAAATAGTTCTGATGTTAGAGATCAATATTAATGCAATAACTTTGGAATTTAATAATATAAGTTATTACATTCTGAATGTTAGTTGAACATGTGGGATTTTATTGTGCACATTTCTGTTTGTAATCAAAAGACACATACATACACACAGCACATGCTAATATTGAGTAGGTCCCCCTTTGCCTTGCTAACAATAATGATACTATAGGGTAACTTTTTGTTTCATTTCCAAATCAATACGTGTCTTGTTGTCCTTTTGATCCTGCTATCATTAACAGCGGCTTTGCGGCGTTTGGGATCCATGCGTCATGTGCTTCCCTTCTTTATGTGCTCTAGAATAGAATTTAGACTCAATGAAGTCAATGAAGACTAATCTTTATGCTCCATAGCAAACTGCTTTTTTCAATTAGTCTCACTAACAATTTATTATTATTTTTTTTTGCTTCTGGTTTTCTTATTAAGTCTCACTCATCGCATTGTGTGTGTACGTATGTGTGGAGATGCTCATAATTTAACTATTAAATCTAATTCTAATTTCTACCATAATTTATTTATTTATTTTTATAATACAACTTTACCAAGCAAAAATCTACACTTACTCAGATTTCTATTTTTTTTTTTTTTTATTATTTTTTTTACCACATTTGTTCTACAACATTGATGTTTTAGCATTATTTGCATTTCTGTTCTTATCCCTCAGTGCAGAACAGTTCTGGCACCTTAGTGTAGGCATAATCACGGTGTAGAGCTGTATGGCTACGCACCAGATGAGACAATCATCAACAACAACAAAAACAAAACAGTTGACTGATATTAGCTAGCTACCTTAAAAAGTATTGAAAAGTATTGGATCAGGGAAGCACTCTGGTAGTTGTAGCTACCCTAACGTGGTTCTGCACTCAGAGTCTGAGACTGAAATATAAACAACCCTGTGTGTATGTGTGTCTACATGTGTTGGGATATTGAAATTAAGTAAAAATAACTGTGACGACCAGCAAATTAATAGGAAGTCTAAAAGTCAAACAACCCTTTGCATGAGCAAATGAGGTTCTGTATTTTTTTTTTCTTATTATTTTCATTAAGTACTGATTTTGCAGGAGATGAATGTATATTATAAGTGTTGTCTTACCATGCATGGGTCAGTCTCACTGATGACAGCGAATGTAGTTCCAGAATAGCAAGAGCACACAGTGTAATTACTGGTGGTCCATGATATATAACAGGACCATTCTACTCTGTCCCAGTTCATGCAGGACAGAATGGCACTGGGGTCTAACTCCTAGCCAGTAGAGCAGAAAAAAAACCTCAAATTTATTCAACTTATTATTTACCCTACTTGAAATAAAATTAACTGAAAATAATTGGTAACAAACTTTGGTGTGGTGTAGTGTAATCTCGAAAACAAAGAACCATGCAATGTTGGTTTTGGGAGTAGAGACAGAGATCACATCTGACATTAGTGTTTTATTTGAGATGATATTTGTGTCAAAGAAACTGGGTGAAAAGATGTCTTCCATGTTACTATAGTTCATGAAGACTACAGGTATTCCTGAAAAAAAAGCATGAAAGTAATTAAAATTACATAAATATTAAGTTCTTATATATAGTCCTATAGGTATATAGGCGTTTTATAATAGTTGTTTGTTTTTGGTACACACTGAAGACATTTCAGTTTTAGATCAGAAGATCAGAAGTTCAATGTTCATTTTCTCATACAGTACAGAGCAAAAGTTTGGACACACCTTCTCATTCAAAGAGGTTGAATTTGTATTATGACAAGAAAAAAGCAGCTAAGTGAAGAAAAACGAGCGGCCGTCATTACTTTAAGAAATGAAGGTCAGTCAGTCGGAAAAAGTGGGAAAACTTTGAAAGTGTCCCCAAGTGCAGTCACAAAAACCATCAAGCGCTACAAAGAAACTGGCTGACATGCGGACCGGCCCAGGAAAGGAAGA
>QMIH01000069.1:829400-860718 GCA_003987875.1 Clarias batrachus
TATATATATATATATATAATAGAGAGAGAGAGACACTGCTGAGAAAATGTATGCGCTATTAAAATTGTTAAAACCCTTCTTTATACTTTCAATTATTTTAAATGTTAAAAATTATTTGTAAAATATTTTATTTTACATTAATTCATTATTTCTTATTATAAAACTAGCTCAGCTTTTCTTTAAAACAGCTTTACACTATTAAATAATTAATTAATGTTACATAAAACATTTTACAAAATATGAACAGATTTGGTAGAGAAAAATCTCAAATGTTATTCATCTGTAAAATAACTTAATTGAGCTATTTTGTTTTAAACCCTTTATCATTGAGTCAGTGTATCAGCAAGATACTTACCTTTCAGGAGAAGCATCATGCTGATATGTATTTTAGTTGGAATATTTATGTGCAGTTGTAGTGTAGGTTCCTGAACCATTAACCTGGTGGTAAACGAGTTTAGCCCAAATGAAACAGGATGGTCCAAATGTCTTTTCATCTGTATATCATTTGCATTTGGTATTTAAAAATGTAATACATCTCTGTTAAAGAGGAAGTGAAGCGGCTTTTGCATACGCAAAATTCCAGAGAAGAAAGAAATACAAGATTACGGTTGGGTGGGGGAAATGAACGTAAAAAAAGTGCAGAGCATGCCTTTAATATGAGGAGAAGAAAAGCGCTCAGCTTTCATGTAGTAGTTGCTACATACAGTATGCATTTTTTTTTTCATGCACTATATATATTTTTTATAACATTCATTAAAAAAAATACATTTTTGTATACATGTATACAAGGTGTATACATTTAATAGATGTTTGTTTATTTGTCTTACCTTATGGACGTTCCACAACATTAAATGAATCTACGTACGGAAGAAGTACCGTAAAATGTGATGTTCACTAACAAACATGGCATGTTTGTATTTTACTTCATTACATTATTAAATTCAGGTGTTAAAAGTTGTGTGATTTGTTTTGACTTCTGACGTCTAGAAGCATGACCTTAATGTCTCCAGAATCTTTTATAGTGGCTTTGGGAGTCTGAAGCAGCACAATTCACACTGTAGTTCTGTCTGACCTAGAGCTGGAGGATGAGGTAGTGAAGTATAGCAGAATAGGCTCAGCATCAAATGGGACGTCCTTTTTAGTATTGGCAAGTTAAATTAGTAGGAGCACCCTCTAGGCCTTTATTTATTATTAATATAATATATATTATATAAAATATAATATGTATGGGTGTCCTCAGGAAGTATTGTGCAAAATTATTATTTTATTGGATGCAAACAAGTAATTTCCCATTTTGAATTTTTTGCTACTTTTATATATTTGTTAAAAATAAATAAATGAATGAATGAATGAATGAATAATATATATTTTGTTTTCTAATATATTATTCAAGACTTGAATGAGTTACATGATTGGTTCTCAGACAAGCACTGACCTCTTGATTGGTGCTCTGTTGGGAGTTAAGGACAGGGAGACATTGAATAAAACCCCATTCTCATCTATGATGTACAAGAATAAGCCAGTAATGGCCGAGAATGCAAAACTGGGCCAGGCTTCTAAACATCACCCGCATTATGAGAGTTGTATCGCTGGTGTTGGTCTTCTGCAAGTTTTCATTTTTCAAGCATTTAACAGTGACGTTGTTTTTTACAATGTAAAGAATCATGTTTGACTAGACAGGGCAAAAGGAAAAAAAAAAAAACTTTGAACCAGCTGTTGTAAATATTACATACAATAATACAGTATATTAGATGTTGTCTGTAGTAATACTCACTGCAACAACAACAACAAGTACTGGAATGTCAAAGATCATGTCTGTGTCTCTAGTTCCCCAGAAGAGAAAATCTATAACACTATATCTCCTTTGAACAATTGAAATGTATCTGCTATTTCTGCTATGTAAAGTCTTCTAATCTGAGGTACTGTTTGTTCATTTTTGAGGCTGGTATCGCTAAACGACGTTCTCTTTTGCAGTAGAGGTAAGTTTTGATCTTGCTTTCTTGGGAGAGACAGTTTCATCATGGTGATTGATTCATTTTCATGGGTTGGCTCATGACAATATAGCTACAAAACAGCTGATCTTCATGTCCTAAAATAACAACTGCATGATGGTTGATGTCATTACATTATTACCTAATACGTTCAAAAGTTATTTCATAGTTTTGAACATATTGTTCTAGAGTTTTGTTCTAGAACATGGAAAATGAATCCCAACCTGTGCCCAAACCTTTGTGTTTTTTCACTGATGCTGTATTTATAGTGTACTCCCAGACTTACAAACAAGCTTAGTCGTATTTGTTGTTAAGTCCGACAAAGAAAGTCTCATAACCTGTTGGCATAAATATAGAATGTAAAGTACAACAATCTACGCCACTAAATCCGTCCCCTTTCCCCACAGTGCCATCATGTGGCCAAACAATTTAACAGCACCTAAGGAAATGAATCTCACAGTGAAATGTAACAGTGTTGTCTCTGCTCCTTTAAATCGTGAGGGGAAACCCGGAAAGCCATTTTGTCTCAGAGCTGTATTCCACTGTACTGGACTGCGAACTCTGATTTGTTGAGGATTTTCCAAAATTAGAATTACTCCAATAATTCTAATCAGAGGTGGAAAGTAACGAATGACATTTACTCGCGTTACTGTAATTGACTAGTTTTTTTGTGTACTTCTACTTTTTAAAGTAGTTTTTTAAATCTGTAATTTTACTTTTACTTCAGTATGTTTTGTTTGAACTATTGCAATTCGCTACATTTTAAGTCATATTCGCTACTGAGTAAAACAAATGAATGAAAATGCAAAAAACATTCTGCTTTGTATAAATGTTCCACACGGCCGCTTCCCCCCTGAGAGTGACGTCATCGACCAGCGCCACCAGATATAAACCGGATAGAGACGCGGGAGAGAGGAGAGAGATTGTGATTCTGGCGTTTTGATATTTGGTTKTGACTTTTTGCSTCCCATTGACTTTGATTATTGCTTTGGTTGGTCTTTGTATATATTTGTAGATAATTTCACTGTATGTTTGTGCACTCAGCAGTAGTAGGGACGTGGCTGCAATTTATTTTGGGAAGAGGGAATTTATTCACTGTTTTTGGTTTAGGGAGTCAGGGAAGGGACCAGGATTTTTGTTTGTGTATTTTTTTTTTTTTGGTTTGCAAGTGTTTTGGAACATAAGCCCACTTCCGGAACTAATTATGCTCGTAATCCAAGGTCCCACAGTGGGACCTTGGATTACGAGCATAATTAGTTTCGTAGTTTGAGTAAGCATGGGGAAAAGTGGGACCTATATATATATATATATAATTCCAACTTTTCCCCATGCTTACTCATCATTATATGAATTTTGTAGAAACACAACAGCACACACGATCACTGATCACTGCTGCCAGGGGAGTGATGTATCCGATCAAATGTAACCATTTCCAACTAATTAGTTCCTTTTGGTTTGATCTGACTTTTGGAAGGTTTGCAACACGTAGCAAGAGCAGCACACTCTCAATAAACATCCACACAAAGAAAGAAAAGAACAACAATGTTCTCTGTTGAAGAACATTTTGTGGTTTTGAGGAATATGCGATTATTCAGGTATTAATTTAAGATGTGATAAGGTCTATAGAGGTGGTAACAGCACTCACTGGGGGTTGTACTGCAGATGAAGCTGGAAAAGAGGCTTCAGCAGGTCAAGAAGGTGAAAGAGCAGGAGGTTTAAACACACATAATCTAAAATAGTTTCTATTGCTTTTCTTTTTTTTCACAGTTTGTAGATATTGTTTATACAGTACACTATACAGTAGTTTAGCAATTCAAAATTTGATATGCCTACAATTGCATGGAATTAAAAGTGCTCACTTTTAGATGTGACTGTAAAATGTATTTGTCCTTTGGTGAACCTTATGCTTCATATCATACATACTGTTTAACCTGGACTGCCATAAATTAGAAAACAAGTAAAAGCCAATGCTCACATCTGAGATTTTTTACCAAGACATGATAGGCTTATGATAGCCAACTCCCATTTTTACAATATCTCATTACAATATCTAATCAAAAATGTTGTTTAATTCAGGCGGCTATTCAATCTAATACCACTAGATGATGCTGTGCAATGTGGAAGCAGATGAAAAGTCAAAACTTCTCATTGAATCCATAATAAACAGAGAAAAAAAAAACACTTTCACCACTCGCTCACTCCTTGTCTATATTGCTTTCCCCTGTCTACAGGCTCCCGGGGGCCTGAAACCTATCCCAGGAGGGCACAAGGTGGGTAGGGTGCCAATTCATTGCAGGGCACACACACATACACAGAATCATATGCTCATTCACACACTATGGCCAATGTCAATTATCCTAACCTGCATGTCTTTGGACTGTGGGAGGAAACCGGAGTACCCGGCAGAAACACACCAAGCACGGGGAGAACATGAAAATGTAGCAGGTATGCCTTTAAAACAACATAAAAAACAGCATAAAGTCCTCACGCTGTTTTGGGGAGTCCTAACCTTTAGCTTCTTCCCAGGCTGCATGTGAATTCACAGCAGTAAATCACAAAAGTATGGCAGTGATTCAAATAGATGTTTATTTCAAATAATAGATGATTTCATGCTATATACTTCTATAATTGTAATAATACATTCCTCAGTGATATACACATGTTTTGTTGTCATTTTGTTTTTCTTCTACACCACTACAAAAACTCCATGCACATGCTTATACATTTATATTTGTAAATACCATATGCACCTAAAAATGGCCAAAGTGACAAAAAAATAAAAATAAAAAATTAAGACACGCCAACAGACCACATCTTTTCGACCCGCTCACTCAATAACCGTTGGTGGCGGAGTAACACACTCGGAGGAATCTGCTCCTTCCACTTTCGTGAGCTCACAGACGCCCCTGACTGGCTGTAGAGTCGTGATTAATGCGGGAGCACTAAGTACCTCTCATCCCTCCCCTCTGAGAGAGCTCGGCCAATCAGCTCTCTCTAAACCTCCGGCTGCGAGAGGTTACAGCACCACCCGGGAATCGAACTCACCCTCCGGATGATAGGGCGAGCACATTATAACTGCGCCACTTGGAGGCCCATAGTTTACATGTTTTAGACATTCACATGCATTACAGGAATTATTTATACCTGAATGACTTGAGTAGACAGTTTTGATCTGTTTAAAAAAATATTTATATTCACTTTTTTGGGGGGATTTTTTTTTTTTCCTTTTTTACCCTGCTATCATTTACTCACTCACTCTCTCTCACTCATCGTCTATACCACTTTATGCTGTATACCGGGTTGTAGTGGCCTGGAGGCTTTAGCAGTAGACTTAGGCCATGAGATGGGTACACCCTGAATGGGGTGCCCATCTTTTGCAGAGCACACACACACAGATACTCACACGCTCATTCACACATAATAGGCAATTTGGGAATACCAATGAGCCTAATCTGCATGTCTTTGGACCATGGGAGGAAACTGGTGAACATGAAGGAAACCCACCAAGCATGAGGAGAACATGCAAACTCCATGCAGAGGTGGGAATCAAACCCGGGCCCTGGAATTGTGTGCGACAGTGCTGACCACATCAATTATTCCAACCATATTTTTCTTATTGTTTCTGAGAAATAAGCACATTTGGTATTTGTTGTACAATCACACTATTTACAAGGAGAAAAAGTTGTGAAAAAATATTGTACGATCAGCAAAGTGTGAAGGTCATGACTTTAGTGAAGCACTCAAAGGGGCATCCCCTTTACATATTTTGCCCAATTATAATTTTTTAAATAATAATATAATATAATGTAATATCATATCATATCATATCATATCATATAATATAAGTTTCTTTTTGCTTCATGGTGTGATTTGTTTCTAAAATTTCAATATACCAGTTTCCAATACAGAGCGCATTGTTTAAAAAGGAAGTTGAAACAGTGTTGTTACCAGCACGCACCACAAGAGGGAGTATAATCCTAGCAAACATTGCTGTCCCGAAGTGTTTCTAACGTGCATGCTTAGTAGTGCAACTCTGAGAGAAGATCTCAGATAGAAACGTGTTTGTGCTTTTTTGTCTCTATTTTTGCAGTAAAGAGAGGAAAATTATTTATGTCACAGTGAGACTTTATTCAAGGGTGCTACAATGTATTTTTCTTATTTATTTGTTTGGTTCCTTGTTTGTTTGTGTTGTATAATTTTCTGGATGCTCTGCTCACTACTGATGAACGATTCGTTCTTTTTAAACCAACCTTTAATGTGACTCAGAAGAACGAGCATCTCGGAGAGTGATTTGTCAATTGTCTCTTGGGCGCGCCTGTCGCAAAACATCCATAGGTTATCTACAGGTTATCTACCTTTGAGCCTATTGGTCCGAGTCGATCGTTCTTTCGTCACATGACTCCCATAGTCTCTATGCAGTGCAATAGATTCAAAACAAACGAACGACTCAGACTAGAAGATATGATGGTGAGCTGCTCATTCTGTTTATAATATGTCCTTAGCTGGATTGTAATATTTTCATTACTGGAACTAAAGACAAAATGTGTGTATGTAGACGTGTTGGGGGTCTGTTTATTGGAAATCTAACATTTTATTTTATTTCTGATCAAAAGAATGGAATGAACTAAATGACCCTAAAAAAAGAGATTCATTCGTTTTGATGAAGGAGATGAAAAGAAACGAGTCACTAAAATGATTCAAACTTTCCACCACTAGTGCTCACTTATTTTTACTAAGTGATTATCAGTGATGGTCACTTTTAATTAAGTGAGTTGTACTAAGTGATTTGACCTGTTTTCTGACTTGTGTTTTGTTACTTTTATGTTGACATTCACCTCAGGACTGAATTTCCCATCATACATTGCACACTAGCCATGTAAACACCTGCACCTTGTTTACAACAGTTGATTACACCTTCTGCAGTATTAAGCCCTTGTTTGAGTTGTTTTTGTTTGTTGCATCTGTCCAGGGGTTTGTTCTTCGTACGTCATTAACTCAGTCAGCTGGATTTGATTGTTGTGGATTTGTCCTGATCTTGGATTGTTTCGTTCTTCAATGCAAATCTCGCACTTGCTGTCATAGCAACATGTCCGTGAGCTTAAAGCTGCTCGGGAGCAGGTTTATTTCATGTAAACAGGATTTTGGCTGCGCTCCTGGCGGGTTATGATTGGTTGAAATGGCGAGATCACATCTGATTGGTTRAAGAGCATGACTGACTGACACGGACTGACTCACGTGGGAAAAGAAACGTATCTTGCATGAATATATGGATGGATGTATTTAAACATAAATACAGTATATGTATACATGTGTGTGTGTCTGTGGTCATCATTCGTGTGTTAATCTCTGTGTGTGTCTACTCATATGTAACAATCCCCCGAATGTAATATCCCCCGATTGCGTCTGTCTCAGTCATACACTTATACATTTTTACACTGTAAACCCCATTAAGTTGGCAAAACTCAAAATATTTAAGGTAATCAGTTACATAATGTTTTAAGTAATTTTAAGTAAACAGAACTATCAATATTTGAATTTGTTGCAAATAAAGTAAATTCATTGAACCCGGGTCTTTCGTGGGGCAGACGCAGCACCTACCACTGAGCCACCAGTGCTCTTTAGATTTAAATTGCTGGAACTTTAAGGTGACACTTACTGTTACTGTTACGCAAGTACTTATGATTACTTAAATTATTAAATTTGTTCAGCTAACTTTAAATTAATACAAATAGGATTTGAGAGTGTGTATATATATATATATATATATAAAAACATGTAACACGGGCAGCACTTACCTATTTAATAGTTTTATTTTAAATTGTCTTTATTAAAGTTTGAAATTCTCCATAATCCTCTAATAAAAGCTCTTGCTCCGCTTGAAAAAAAAAAAAAGAGCTGCTCTTTTGCCATTTCGTCAACCAATCGCAGGGGTTGTGATCAGTGTTTCTACTGTCGATGCATATCGTCTTTTAAACCAACGCACGAACGCGCAATAATCCGCACACACACACACACACACACACACCAAAGGAAACACTTATCTGTCGGGATTCATTTGCACTTTTTTTAAAGGTAAAGTGCAAATTAATTTGTTTTATTTTCATTTTATACATTGTATTAATTATTTTTATATATTTATTTTGGGGGGCTGTGGAACGAATAATTTGAGTATTCATTATTTCTTATGGGAAATGATGATTTGGTTTACGAGTGTTTTGGAACACGAGCCCACTTCCGGAACGAATTATGCTCATAATCCAAGGTTCCACTGTACCTCCACTTATATAGACGCAATCGTGGGATAGAATGTTACATATTATTAGACACACATGGAGATTAACACACGAATGATGACCACAGCCACACACACATGTATACATATACTGTATGTATGTTTAAATACATCAATGCAAGATACTTTTCTTTTCCCACGTGAGTCAGTCCGTGTCAGTCAGTCATGCTCTTTAACCAATCAGATGTGATCTCGCCATTTCAACCAATCATAACCCGCCAAGAGCGCAGCCAATATCCTGTTTACATGAAATAAACCTGCTTCCGAGCAGGTTTAAGCTTACGGACCTGTTGCTATGACAGCAAGTGCGAGATTTGCATTGAAGAACGAAACAATCCAAGATCAGGACAAATCCACAACAATCAAATCCAGCTAACTGAGTTAATGACGTACGAAGAACAAACCCCTGATCTGATCTGCTGTCTTTTCTGATCAGAAAGATACATACAATGCAAATTAATGAAATTGCAAAAAAGATGCTGAAGTGCTATAATCATCATCATCATTTTAATAATAATAATAATAATAATAATAATTATTATTATTATTATTATTATCTTCAAATACCAGTTAGTAATTCCATTTTTTTATTAAAGTTAAAGTAAAAATATATATTTTAACAACACTTTTTTTTATCATTTTAAACAATTTAAATTTTTTGTAAAATAAAAGTTCTAAAAAAAAAACAGACTATTGATATCAGAGTTTAATATTTCAGAGTTTAATATTTATGTATATATTTTTTCCTACAGATATTCAAATATTCCTTTTTTGTACTCAAATATTACATGTTATACACATTTCAGTGACCACTACTACTCAAACAACATGAAAATAATAGCTGAGGTTTTTAGCAGTCAAATGAGTTTTCTGTAATTACCCTTTTTTGAAAAGAAATGTGTTAACAAATAGAATTAATCTTTAACTCTAGCACGTGGAACTTACATAGCACAGATCTTACAGGTACTGTGTTTGTCCCCCTGAAATATTCTTTGGTCATGTGACACACTGACTGCACTTTCAACAAGGCATTAGCATTGTTTTCTATTAGTTTGAATGCGAATGTGAGGTTTTTGTATGGTCGTCTTCCATGGACTTGTACTTGGTGTTGTGGCGAAGGGCAAACCACCACTCCTTGTACTGCCGTCTGACCTAAAATCAAAATAAAATAATACGAACAGTGTATATTGTTATTTAAACATACTGTTGTGCAAACACATTCCATAGATTTTGCACCCATGACATTACATCCACCTAGGGTTGGTGTCACCAGGACATTAGCACCTGCTCCTTAGATGCTGTTAGTTGCAGGGTGGGGCCTCCATGAATTGGACATAAATGTCCAGAGCATGCCATGGGTGCTTGGTCAGACTGAGATGAGGGGAATTTTTGTGAAAAGGGCTGTGGTGCACTGTATGTTATGGTGCCCTTCTATCCTGGCCAGCACTGACTTTTTTTTTCAGTTTTTGCTACATTGGCTTTTCTGTGGGATTAGAACAGATGAAATGGCATGTGGTTCCCATGGGCATGAGTGAGCTCTGGGTGCCCATGATCCTGTCACTCAGCGATAAACGGTCATTTCCTCACCACTCTCTAACATATCATAAAACTGCAAACCTTAGTTGTTAACCTTGTTTTATTCTTTAAAAAGTTTGATATATGATAACAACTGGTGACTTCTCACCTCTTGGTTGAGGACACAATGAACGATGAAGATGAAGGTTCCCTGCTGCGAATTTAAGAACAGGAAGACAAGCTTTATCATGAAGTTGCCCTCAACAAAGAAACCCAGTACCCAGGGACAGCCAAGAATGACAAACTGGAGCATGGTTTTAAACACTAGGGTCCTAGATAGATAGAGAGAATGAGAGAGAGGTCAAAAATAAGTATTATATAAAGATGTAAATATAATTTTAGAGTAATAACTTGAGATGTGTGATGCGTGTTACTGGGTGTGTTTTAGTTGTGAAACGGTTTTATCCAATCTTGACAAAGCCCATTTTAGATTCATGAAGATTACACAAGAGAGAAGCAAGTTGATCTGTAGGAATAATGGAAATAAAAAAATCGTCATAACCATACCACCAAACAAGAATTTAATTAAACATGTAATATTTGCAACATGATCCTTCAAATATATAATAAATATGCTGCATAGTAATAAAGTACAAACTGAAATGCCGTGATGATACTTTCACCATGAAGATGATTAATGTCTAACTAAAAACTAAAAAACTAAAAAACTAACTGTCTAGCTGTGTCGAATTTCAGGATATGCTATGGTTTTTGGTGCATACTGCCTAACGTCTAGTGGCTCTGTGTTTTACTTTCTTTTTTTTTATCCTTTCTCTGTAACAGAGTGCTGTGTCCAAGCACATTAATGGAGTGCTAACAGTTAAGTTAAATAGAAGGAACAAACATGGTAGAAAAAGGTGCACAAGCAACAGGGATAACCGCAGCCTTAAATGGATTTTGAAACTAAGCCCATTCAAGAATTTGGGGGAGATTCAACAGGAGTGGACAGCAGCTGGAGTCAGTGCTTCAAAAGCCACCACACACCGATGTATTTAGGACATTGGCTACAACTGTCACATTTCTTGTGTCAAGCCACTCTTGAACCAGAAACATCATCAGACGTGTCTTACCCAGGCTAAGGACAAAAACGATTGGACTGTTGCTCAGTGGCCCAAAGTCCACTTTTTAGATTATAGTAAATTTTCTATTTAATTTTGAAATCAAGGTTCCTGTTTCTGGAGGAAGAGAGGGGAGGCTCAAGTTGCTGGATTTCAAGTTGCTTGAAATCCAGTGCAACACTGCTGGTGTTGGTCCACTGTGTTATCAGGTCCAAGGTCAGGAGGTTTTAGAGCACCTCCATGCTGACCAGCTTTATGGAGATGCTGATTTCATTTTGGCACCTGCCCACACTGCCAAAAGTACTAATACTTGGTTTATGGACCATGGTATCCCTGTGCTTAATGGACCAGCAAACTCACCCGACATAAACCCCATAGAGAATCTATGGGGTACGGTGATAAGGACGATGCGAGACAGATAGATATTCTAATTTTCTAAGATACTGAATTTTGGGTTTTTGTTAGATGTAAGTCATAATCATTATAATTAAAGAAAATAAACTCTTGAAATATACTTACTCACTCACTCACTCATCATCTATACCGCTTAATCCTGTATTCAGTGTCACAGGGGGCCTTGTGCCTATCCCATCAGCCTTTAGGCAGAAGGCGGGGTGCACCATGGACAGTGCCAATCCTTCACAGGACACGGACACATATACACACACTCACACACTCATTCACACACTATGGCCAATTTGTGAATGCCAATCATCCTAACCTGCATGTCTTTGGACTGTGGGAGGAAACCGGAGTACCCGGAGGAAACCCACCAAGCACGGGGAGAACATGCAAACTCCATGCACACAGAGACGGGAATCGAACCTGGCTGGGAATCGAACCCGGACCCTGGAGGTGCTAGGCGACAGTGCTTCTTGAAATATAATATTAATTAAATATAATATACGAATTTCACTTTTTGAATTTCACGCAATTTGAATTATGTAAATAAATCAACTTTTTTTGATATTCTAATTTATTAAGATTTACTGATAGTAATTAGTAGACCATTGTTGCATTGTTACAATACAAAAAAACCCTGTCTCCTTGATGCATCTTTATTTAGAACTTACGCCGATAATGCATGCCACAGGACCCAGAAAGCTCCAGACATAATCTTTATCAAGCCAGCACCTGCACAAAGGTAAACAATGAACTGGTATTTCAAAAATATCGTGTCAGAAAATCATAAGCCTATTGTGGTACAGCAAATGAAAACTAGTTTTAACCAGATTCTTACTTTTCCGAATTGTAGGCATCAGGATACAGTCCAGATGTCACACCCACCATTGCCAGGGGGATGACGTATCCGATGACAATCGTACACTTCCAGCTAAGCAGCTGACTCTGCCTTGAGCTGATCCTCGATAGGTTCTTGACAAATATGTAGAGCAACACTGCTTCAATGAACATCCACACAAATGCTGAAAGGAAGAGGAAATGTATGACTCCAGCCAATGCTAAACAAACCTGAGAGAGAGAGAGAGAGAGAGAGAGAGAGAGAGAGAGATGCCTTTAATGTCTCAGGTTTGTATATTTACAAGTTAGCACGGCAGACACTGTCATATGAGCCAATTTTATACAAAGATAAACTTCATTGTATTTTCTTCTACGTTGAAGGAAAGATGATCTGTTAAATGAAACATCAAAAGATATATATAAGCTTGGAGTTTTGCTATGAACTGTGCTAAATTAACCTACCAACTGTTACCTAACTGAAGTACCTAAGACACCTCTCAATTTTCTATGAATGCTCTGCTTTCTCACCTGAGACAGGTTTATAACGTGAGACAGAAATACCCACCAGGAGAAACAGATAGATAGTTCCAAAAAAAGAAGTTGAGATGGAGAAAGAGAAAATGGATAGAGATTAAAAGCTCAATTCATTTAGTGTTGGCTATTTATCAATCTCTAATTAAATAAAATGTGAGTTTTCCAAAGAGGGCATGATGTGTCGCTGAATATATTACTTCGGAAAATTTAATGAGTAGTGCACATCCATGCTTCCTAATAAAGCTTCTGTGAAGATTTGGTCAAATTCCAGTGAATGGTTTAGTAGGAGTTGCGAATAGAGGAAATAGTAGAACAAAGATAGACGATGGATGTCAACATCTATGACATCGCTGAAGCGACATGGCCTAATGATGCCTAAAATGGAAAGAAAATGAACGTGCCTAGAAGATCTGTCAATCAGAAAAATCAGTGTGAGGGTAAAGAGATACAACATAGAGGACAAAAGAAATACTCATAATGGGCTCATGGTGTTTTTGTACTGAGCTAACATGGCAGCACTTTAACTGCACATGGTTCAATACCATTTGGCTGTTTAACTGTTTAAATGCTGATGGTAACTTACTGTCAGGGGATACCACCAGAGGGCGCCAAAGCGCCCTCAGACTCCATGTTGTGTTTTGGGTTTCATTTGTAGTTTTTGGTGAACTCTAATCCCCAGAATGCACCTCAGTCAGGTGATGTGGCGCTCACCTGAATTGAGGTTGCTAATTAGTGTGTTTGTCATAAATGTTCCTTTGGTTCCCTGTTTTGTGCTTTATTAAAGACCTTTTGTTCACATCACCTCTGCTTTCATGTCACTCTTTTGTCCGGCAAGCAGTAACCGTGACACTTACACAACTATATTCCTCAATTGTAAATAATATTCCATCTATGTAAATTTTAGTATCCCGAGTTACTTTGTGCATATTAATGATTACAATTTTTTTGTATATATACAACTTTTGTATCCTTCTCTCAAACCATAACCACAGACATTTGCTATAACTGATTACATGCTGTGTAAGTTAGATGGAGGTAATTTATTTGAGGAAAACCATTATTAAGCTAGAGTGTCAAGGAAGGATAGTAGTAATAGTCTAGAGACTCGCAATGTAACCATGATGGAACCACTTAAATTTATTATTATTAATATTATTATTATTATTCCTGACCAATGATAATTGTAGTAAAGAGTTGTAGACAAACCCATGTGTGGAAAAAGTGATGTGCTCTGCAATCACATGATTGTATTTTAGTAGTTATACTTACCTGCGACTCTTTTACGTTCTGCAAGAATGCCTGTG
Source organism: Clarias batrachus (assembly GCA_003987875.1). Lineage (NCBI taxonomy): Eukaryota > Metazoa > Chordata > Actinopteri > Siluriformes > Clariidae > Clarias > Clarias batrachus. The sequence goes on from QMIH01000069.1 coordinate 843,394, forward strand.
TGAGCAGGAGTGTCAGATGAGCAAAAAACAAGCTGATACACAGATTGAGCAAAGCTGCATTGGTGATTTTTGGTCCTCGCTGGCAAACAGCAAGAGTCACTACAGTCAACGTGAGGAACACTAACCCCACAGACACTGCCACTGTGTTCAGTAGATTTGTGACATCATCTTCACTCACAGCCTGCAAATCAAACACTTATTTTATAATACACTTGACAGAAGAATTTAACTTTTGAAGAATTGAATTAAAAAAAACGCTTTTTTTCCTGAACCAGTTCAAAGAACATTATTTAATTTATTTATTAATTCATTTGACATTAAATCTTCATGTACATCTCTGTGTTATTTTCTTGCTTTCTTCTTTCTGGATGACTTCCCCTTTTTAAAAAATATATATATTTGTATGCAGAAAAAAAAATGGCCAAATTGTTAAGAGTCAAAATAATTGCTGATGTGCAAGCTTTGGTAGTGGATATATACAATAGTACATCATCTGATGTTCAACTTCTTTCCACACACCCTGAAATAGTAACATGGAATTTAAGCCAAGGGAAAGATAATTCAAATTCATTGGCTATTGCAAAAAGAAGTGGGGATAGGGGCATGAAAAGTTTCACTGAAAAGCTTCAAGTAAGGGGAATACATTTTTTGTTTGTATAGGCACATCTTCTGGGGAGAAGTATATATATATATAAAAAAAATATCCATGTCATAAATTTTACCTAAAGTCAAAGTTTATTCTATAAATGACTCTTGAACCTTATTTATTTATTTATTTATCTGTTCATGTTTTAATAGCATTATGAAAACCATGTTTCTAGACATTTCCCATTCTGCACTGACCTCAGAGCCTGTGCTTAACTTAAAGGGACTGTGGAATATATTTTGTGTATATTTTTTTATATATTACTATTTTATGCTTAGGTGAATCTACCTCTACATTCTTGTTATATCTTTTGTGTAAATACTCTTAAAATATAGTTTTCTATTCTAAGGTCACGGGCAGTCGCCTAAGCATTTCACTACATATCGTACTGTGTATGAATGTGTGTGTGACAAATAAAATTTGAATTTGAATTTGAATTTGGAAGCCCACAATATGGGATACATATTAAATATGTGTGTTCATTTAGAGTATCCTTTTTGAAAAAGCTAGTAACTTTCATTCTGTTAGAAGGTTTGTTTCTTACCACATCTGGGTTGGTCTGCATGATGAGAGCGAAGGTGGACAGGTGAAAACAAGAGCATATTGCGTAACTGCTGTTCTTTTCACTGATTTTACAGCCATTTTCAATCCATTCAGATTCATTCCAGTACACACAGGAGAAATTCCCTTCAGGACTGAATGTCTGGACAACAAAAAACGTTTTACCGTTTTAAGTTACAACACATGATCAATAGTTAACCAAATATTTATTTAAGCATTTAATGTGATCATCAAATAAAATGTACATTTTCATGTGCTGCTGATAAAAAAAAAAATAAAAAAAAAATCCTTATTATTATTATTATTATTATTATTATTATGCTTATTATTATGTTTATTTAATAATCATTGAATAAACAAGCGACCATGTCAGGGATAACCCCTAGAGGGCGCCAAAGCGCCCTGTGTTTTTGATTGTAGTTCTGTTTAGTTTAAACTTCAGTTCCCATGTGGCAACTCAGTCAGGTGACCAGGGGCGCTCACCTGAACCGAGTTGGTTATTAATTTTATTATAAATAGTTTGGTGTCTTTGAGTTTCTTGTCTTGCGTCTGTTAATTTATCTTGGTAAATGTCTGCATGTTTAATAGTGTCTTTTGTTTCGTCTATTCGTGTTTTAGTTTCAGTTTCCATTTATAAAGTATCTATGTTTTGTCGAGTTTCCCTGACCTTTTGTTCAATAAATATCGTTTTCCTTTAAAACCTGGATCCTCTTGCAATTATGCCTCGCACAACATATCGTGACAGACCACTAACAAAAAAAATGTGCATGTGTTGATTTTAGTATATACAAGTTTTAATTTCTAAAATATATGGGTTTCACTTTTTGAATTAATAATAATGTTGTTCTTACACAAAAAAGTAATATTAATAATAGATTTCCCATGATATTCTAATTTTTGACATGTACAGTATTTATCACTGGATATATTACCCACATTACACCACAGAAGACATTCTGTAAAAATTGATTATGAATTATAAATTGACTAACATAGAATTATTATATCTATGCCAGTTTGGGTTAATGTTCTGTTCTGCTTCCCTGGTTCGTGTTACTAATAATATACCTGTCTCCTGTTTTCTTTCATCATTATTCAGTTTTCTACTTTCTCTAAATCCTTTTACTTTCCTAAATTGTTTTGTTTGCCTTGATTTGGAACACAATTCTGACTTTGACAAAACATTTGGACTATATGTCCATGATTCATGACTTTTCTATACAATTATCAGCTCTCTACAGAAACTGAAGCTACAGAAGCTACAGTATCTATTTATATGAAGTCTGGTTGCCAGCTGACAATCTCTGGCATATAAAGAGTGCATATTTACTACACACCCAAAATCATATACAGTGGACACGCTTAATGTTAGTTGATGGTTAGCAGATGGAAGTTCATGGTCAATTCATTGGTTTGAAGTATCTACAGACTATACAAAGTATATAAAGTATGTATTGTTATGTGGTACCGATTGGAGAACCACAACACGAGATACAATAATATTTATAAGAGCCCTAACGCATGGCTTCTGAGGGGGGTCAATGAAATAAGAGGTTGGGAGAGTGCTTATGACGCGCACAGGAAGACCCTACTGTTTGGAGATGGAGTGGGATTATTAATTAGACACTAAAAAGGAAACAAAAGAAAACTAAAAACACAAAACTAAACAGAGCTCTGCAGTCTACGCGAGAACGGATGGCGCTCTGGAAACTCAAAATAAAACTTAAGATCCTCCCTGGGCCTTCACCCTTAGCGAGGATTTATATGAGAGAGAGTTTGTGCTCGTTACCAGTGCTACCTAAATGATCGCACAAAGTGCAGAGGTATCAGGACACCCCGCCAGGTGTGGCGCGTTAACGCTATTTGGCTTGCAGCAGCGCTGCCTGGCAACCGCGTGTCTACCTGGCTCTTGCCTGTTCAGAACTCCGCGGGGTAGCAGCCTGCAGATCCGCCCGTTCTGCTCAGTGCAGAGTATTTATACGCGGTTCTGCCTCTTGTGAGACCAGCGTCATTACTGTTACCAAATAAAAACAGAAAAGTAACTTGCATTGGTGTATTTGAAGGTGAGGTTGATAGCTTGGGTTAGTTGTGTGTTCGTGACTTTAGGAAGTGTCACTGACACCACATTGGACATCATGGTTTTAACTGAGCTGGTGGTTGTGTTGAAGAAACTAGGTTTCAGGATGCTGTCCATGTTGTAATAGTTCACAAACACCACAGAAGCAGATCCTAAAAAGAAAACAAAACAAATTAATACAATACCAGTAAACATATTATGATGATGATTATTATTATTATTATTATTATTATTATTATTATTATTATTNATAATAATAATAATAATAATGTTATAACTTGTGCATCAAATTCTGTTGGATTTCATGCTACAAAATGAATCCTGATTCCTTTGTTTTAATTAACAGGTAACGCCAACCGAAAATGCACTGTTTATTTTTGAATAAAGATGTATTTGCGATAGATAGATAGATAGATAGATAGATAGATAGATAGATAGATAGATAGATAGATAGATAGATAGATAGATAGATAGATAGATGCAAGACTTTAGACAAAATTGAAAACTTGTAACACATTCTTTCTGTCTGAGAAAAGTCATTTTTCTTGCCACTGTCAACGTGTGGCAACGTTAATATCCTGAATGCCACACTTCTTTATATATATATATATCCACTTCTCTGTGAGCTTTACCGTTTATGGAGATTTGTAGGTGGGGATAAATGAAATAAGCTTGGCAGCTGGTGATTTAAAGCTAATATTCATTGCTTATGAGAAGCCATACACAAACGAGTATGAAGAAAATATTTATTACAGTTTACAATCTTTGAGAATGCTTTGTGTGTAGGTGATCAGATCAACCTACAAAAACAAGCTCACCAATAAGTTTAAATATACTAAAATTCATCAGATGCAAGATTGAACATGAAAAGATTACTACTGTACCATTGTTGTTGATGGAAATCCCAATGAGGTCAATGTTCAGGGAGGAGTTGCTTGTCTGGAGAGGGGGGATTTCACTCAGGGTAGTGTCTCTCCCAACTGTAAATATTTCAGCCTCTGAAAATATTCAAATATTATATTCTATTTCCTGAAATGTTTGATTATGTAGAGCAATTTTATTCTGGTCTTGTAGGAGATGTTTGCTCTACATTTTAAAGCAGGTTCCATACCCATACTGCTGAGGGAAATTGTTGCATTGTTCTGGGTACTAGTTGTTATCACTACTGCAGCCAGCAGTCTTTCAGTGACAGCCAGTAACTGATTTCCATACGAGATTAATTCACTGTTGTTAGTAGAATTCCTTTCAACAATGTTAGTTGTTACTTTCATTACTGACGTCAAATAATTCTCCACAGTCTATCAAGAGCAAGGGAGACACCTAGTGATTAAACACCCATGTGCAATGATAATCTGTAAACTCAGTAAGCAGAGAATTACATCACAAATACATCTTACTGTTTGTGGCAGCGGGCCCTCTATATTATTGAGAAGGTTCTCAATTCGGGACAGAAAGTTACTTGCACATTCTGTTGTCTACAAAAACAACAACAACAGATTTAAAGTTAAAAAACATGCCAATTTTATTTTATTATTTATTTATTTATTTATTTGTTTGTTTATTTTTACAGACGAATCAGTGATGGACATGCACCCAAATCTTTTTTCGTCCCTTGCTCACTCCAAAGGTTTACTTCACATGCAAGGGGCGTGTGAAGGGGCGGGCCCACATATCAGGCATTGCTGGTGGATGATCATTGTTAATGGATCTCTGGCTTCCTCTGCACTATAAAATCTAGGTGTCGAGCTTAGCTCGAGGTCCAGAGACGGGGAGGAAGAAGAAAATGTGGTGGATATTTAATTTAAGAGGGGCATAAGAGAGGACTGATGACATGCGCCCCAGGGACTTCAAAGGCAAGTGGACCGAGCACCCACTTTTGATTGTCGCATAGCAGACAGCCGCTAAGGACTGCACAAGCTGCTATGGCACTTTCCTATCTTGCAGGGAGCCAACCTTTGCAATTCAGCTGCTGACGAGGAAAAGGCTGCTGCACTCAATGTTAAGCCCCCTTTCCTGAGCAGGGTGACAGCCAGAAGAGCTGCATTAAAGAGCCTGCAGGTGATACTGTCAATGCGGGTCCACACCGCCACTCTGCCCACCGCAGTGACTCGTCAGCTGAGTGCCCCAATGCCAGCTGCCTCACGTCATCCTCACCCTTTTCTTTTCCTATTTTTCCTAATAAAGTTATCCTTTTCCTGTAAGACCTCGCCTTGAGGTCGGGTGTTTATGTATGTGGTTAGTTAAAGTTAAAGATCTTACATCAAATATCGTACTACAGTATATGCTGTTTACAATATATTCATTATAAATATTTATTACATGTTATATACAGTATATTATATACACAGTGGAACCTCGGATTGCGAGTAACGCGGTTTGCAAGTGTTCAGCAAAACGAGCAAAAATATTTAATAATTTTGACTTGTAAAACGAACAAGTCTTGGTCTACGAGTATCATGTATCATGCATACGCTTCTTGTTTTGAGGCGGAGCGTGACGTAATCACAACAACTATTTTTTCTCTCTTTTACGCTGCGGAATTGTAGGTAATCATCTCCCCTGCTCAGTCTCAGTGCGTCTCTCATCGATATAATCAACACTTTGTCTCTGTGTGCATGCGCATCATTGGACACTGTGCCCCTTCACACACACACACACACACACACACACACACACACACACACACACACACACACTCTGTCGCAATTCTTTTCAAAGGTAAAGTGCAGGTTAATTTGTTTTATTTTTACACTACATTACTACATTGGTGATTCCATTAGTGTGTTGTTAGGGAGATTTCTTGTTCATTTTTCCAATAAAACAGTGTTTCCGTTGTGTGTTCGTGACTGTGTAAGACGAGGAGAGAGGAGGGGCTCCTTACATTAGCTTCACACACACACAAATACATGGCGCCTGCGCGCACCAATGGAAATCTGTCGTGATTTATTTCAGTTTTTTAAAAGTTAAGTGTAGGTTAATTTTTTTTTTGTTTTACTTTATATTTTGTATTAATTATTTTTATGTATTTCTTTTTTTGGGCGGTGGAGTTTCCATTATTTCTTATGGGAAAATTTGATTTGATTTACAAGTGCTTTGAAATACAAGCCCACTTCCGCAACAATTTATGTTCATAATCACAGGTTCCACTGTATATATAAACATAAGGACATTGCTAAAATATCAGCCTTGACATTAACATTGCATTTTAGAGACAATAAACGTAATATGGACATAATATAATAATATAATAATTAGTTTTTGAAAAATCTAAGAAACTAACAAAGATATGAAAAACTCACTGCATTCAGTTTTGTGTAAAGTGTGTGAGTGCATACACACATTTGCATTTTCAGGTTCTAATAAAATTTAAATGAACTACAGACCATTCTGTTTAACGGCTGTGTCATTAAGAAACATGGGGGCGGGGGGGCATAAAATTTAAACCATTGTTTGTAACCTAACATCATGATTTAACGCTGTAGAGATTAAAATGCAAAGGAACAAAACATTTTATTCATCCTACAAATAATTTTACATCGTTTCGTTCAGTCTTACCTGGCAAGAGTCAGACACATTGAGAACTGAGGAAAAGAAAAAAAAGAGAGAAAGAAAGAGAGAAAGAAATAAACAAACAAATAAAGAAATTTGCCTCATGCATCTCATCCTAAATTTAGTCATTTTATGTATTAAATGACTTTACTGTTCATTCCCCTTATTATACCTGAGCATCCGTATGTGGTACTGTTTGTAAAGTTGTCAGGCACGTCTAAGCCAGGCTCGCAGACACAGCTGCCATAAACAATACCACACTGAGCATATGTTCCACAAGATGAAGAATTGGTGCAGCGTGAATGCCCTGTGGACAGGAGGATGATGGGTAAATCAAACAAAGAGTGATGAAGAGTCATGTCAGCTTCATTTGACATTCACTCACTTTAGCTACAGTACAACTCATGTACATCAACTGTAGATAAATAATGTATGTATACAAATAACTTGTATACAAGTTATTTGAATTTGTATTAAAAGTAATTTGTATATATATGAACTATAGAGTAAAAAAAAAGGGACCACATTGTACTTGTATTTGTAATAAAGTTTCCAATGCAACTTTAATTGAAACATTAGGAATCTTGTTTGAAATTGTTCATTTCTTCATATGTTTTTAGTCAGGGATAATTCACAGCAATGTTTACGTTTGTTGTAATGTTCCACAAGTTAACATACAATTATGTTTTCAAATAATATGTTTACAGACGTTCTGCACTGTAACCTTTTATTTAAATATAATACATTATTGTTGCTGTCTGATGATACAATTGCATTTTTTTTAATATTGTAATTACATAATTATGAACAGTTATAAAAGAGCAATAATTTATTGTATTCTTTAAAACTACTTAATAATTGATTTAATACTATGAATTAGTTTGCTGCTAGTTTGTTTCCAGACGATCTCTTTCCCAACCCAGGGGACGGAGGGCAGTTATTCTTTTCTTTTTCTTTTTTTTTTTATACAGTGAAATAAGGATTTCATGTATTGCAAAGCTACAATAACAAATGTAAAATGTAAAAACATATACATATATATTCAAGGTTATTATTCATATTTTAATTTTGTTTTTTATTAAGATTGACTTGTATAATGCCATCAGTCCTAATAATCACAATTGAAAACACTAACGTTACCGTTTATGAAATAATAATAATAATAATAATAATAATAATAATAATAATAATAATAATAAAAATAATAATAATAATAGTTGTTGTTTTATAGAAGTAGAGTGAAACAGACTTCAAGATCTTTGACTCTGGGCACAGCACAGATATGACTCTCTGCCCACCTCCATTACCCATTACTGAGATGTACAAGTTCCTACATCTCAGCTGAGCACTGCCTCTGGACCCTCACATGCACACACTCACCTGTTTGCTTTCATTTTTTCCTTCCTCCCCTGTCTAAACCCTTTTTCTTCCCCTTTTTCTTAATAAAATTACACTTTTCACAAGACCACGCCTTGTGTCTGTGGGTCTGTCGTGCTACCCGAGTCAAAGATCTTACACAGGCAAAGCAGGCAACCCAGAGCTGCTAAACTTATTTATTATTTTTAAGATAATGGTGAAGAATGCTGGCTGAATCACCTTAAAAACACCTCTGAATAGAGTAGGTATTTCAGGGATTTCAGAATGGCTATCAATCAATCAATCAATCAATCAATTAATCAATCAAGAAAGAAAGAACGAAAGTTCTACGTGATAAAAATTCATGGATATGTTACCTGCATATAGGGACTGGTTTTATACTGCTCATAACCAATTATGAGCAGTGTAAATTACATTGATTGTATCCATGTAACCATAAAATAGGCATAATTAGGCAGAACAAACCCATGAGAAAATAGAATAGAAGAAAATCTCTGAAGCATAATCAAAGTAAGTAGTTAAGTCAAGTCAAAGTTTAGTAGTTCTCACGTGTAGCATAGGTTTTCTCGGTGGGCCGGAGGTGGTAGACTGTGAATCCTCCACTGCAGGTTGCATAATCTGTGTAGTTGATGCTTGAATTACACGTAAATAAGTTGTAAATGGTGACGTTTCCATTTATGTTAGCTTGTGCACAGGAAGCGACAACCTGGTCTCCACCTACACCGATGAAGCGATACCATCCGTCCACCAGGTTAATGTCACTCTTTTTGCCAGTTTTATGGCAAAAGCCAACATTCCGCCACGGCTCTGATATGTTACTATAATTGTAACAAGGAGCTAAGGAGAAAACAAACATATGTTTTGTTAATATCACTAAGTCAAAAGTCTCACATGCTTGTGATTAAGATTTACATCTCACTGGTTATTACATTCAAAACTTGTTTTTTTTTTCTCTACTTAAACTTCTATTTAAAATACTACTACTACTACTTCTAATAATAATAATAATAATAATAATAATAGGAATTATTTTTTATTATATAATTATATAATATTATATATTCTATAATATTTGTTATTATATTATAATTAATAAAACAACAATATATATATATTTTTTTTTCTTTTTTTTTCAACTTAGTAAAAGAATTCAAGCAAATCTTTATTTAATTATGAATTCAAATCAATACAATGGATTCTATAATATTTGTTTACACTCCAAAAAATGAACAAGGCAGGTTGTGCACTTTACATATGTAAGGGACCGCCCCTAGAGGGCACTGTGGACATGTATGTTTGTTACTTTTTGTAGTTCTGTTTGTAGACTCAGTTTCCCAGAAGACACCTCGGTCAGGTGATGTCAGAGCTCACCTGAACCGAGGTCGCTCATTAGAGTAGTTATAAATAGCTGGTTATTCTGGGAAACTGAGTCAAGCATTAATTATGTTAAGAGGGCATTAATTTGTTTTTGTTTTGTGATTTAGTTTGGGTTTTGTTGAGTTTGGATTTATGTTTAGAAGGCTCTATATGGTTTGTGACTTGTTTGTGTTCTCAGCCTCTGTGTGTCTCTGCCTGCGTGGTTGTGTGTCTCTGCCTGTATATGTGTGTGTATGTCTCAGTCTGCTTGTGGGTTCTCCATTTGTGCCTGTTCTAAGCCCGGGTACGCTTTCGAGCGTGAGTGTGTATGTTACCGCTCATATGAGCGTGTGTGTGCATGTTGCCGCTCAAAGAAGCGTGAGTGTGTATGGTACCGCTCATAGGAGCGCGAGGGTGCATGTTGCCGCTCATAGGAGCGCGAGTGTGTGTGGGTTCGCTCATAGGAGCGTGAGGGTGTGTGTTCTCGCTCATAGGAGCACGAGTGTGTGTGGGTTCGCTCTTAGGAGCACGAAGGTGTGTGTTCTTGCTCTTAGGAGCACGAGTGTGTGCGGGTTCGCTCATAGGAGCAGCGTGTGTGTGTGGTTTTGCTCATAGGAGCAGCGTGTGTGTGTGGTTTCGCCTATAGGGGCGCGAGTGGGTCATTCTTAGAAGAGCCTGTGTGTTTTGTGTGATCCTTGTCTCTTTGTTTTAATAGAGCCTATGTGTTTTGTTTAAAAAGAGACTGTGTTTTTTGTTTGGTGAGTTTCTATGATCGAGTTATTTTCTGTTTATGTCTTGTTTGATTTTGTTATTAAAATACTTTTTTAGTTAACACAACCCTCTGCGCCTATGCCCGCCTTATTTAAGCCCTTGGCGTTAACAGGCCGGACTACCCTGAGTGCGTGACAACATAATATAATTATTTTCAGTATACTCATAATAATTGTATTTGTTGACTTAAAATGTTTTTTTTTTTTCTTTTACGATTAAGGTTAATGTAATTGTGTCTCAACTTAATAAATGTACAAATTCCAAATGCGTTGTCTAACATTTCATACATGCAGCAAGTGGCAGTAGCAAGATGCCAGCTGTCATGAAACGCTAAAGAAACAGAAGAGCAAGACGCACCAAACTGCACATGCGCAAACTCAACTGGCTCTCTGCCTGTATGCGTTACCCCCTGCAGTTTTGTCTGTTTTGACAGAGGGATATATAGGCTTTGCAGAAAGTTAAAAAAAAAAAAAAATCCTGTTTGTACTTGATATGAACCAGCCAATCAGAACATGCTTGTCCTGTACGAGTAAACTGCATAGCCTTTTTGTGAATGCGCTGATACTGGACTGATTACGATTATGTTCTCTCATACTAAAAAAAGGTTGAAAAGTTCTTTAGGGCTGCGACTAATGATTATTTTGATAAGCGATTAGTTGGGCGATTATTTTTTTTTTTTCGATTAATCGATTAATCGGATAAAACTAAACGCTTCTTTAATTTGATGTTTTGCTTATAACTGTATGAGACAAAGTTTGTTTTTGAACAGTAAAACTCCTCTAAATATCCAAAATATGATATGATATTTTATTTATATAAATAAATAAAAAAGCAAAACAATTGTTATACTCTTATTATATTGGATGGCATCTGTTATAGTGGTTGCTTGGTGTGGAGTGCATGGGGGATTTCTTTTTTGAATTAACTCGCTTATCCTGACTTGTCTCTTTCTAAAAAACAAAACAGATACATAAATAACAGCATTTGAGTATGCAAAGTAGAGCATTTTAACAGATATTGCCAGCTGATAGAGAAGGAACAGCCAATCAGAAGTAGTGTGTGGAAGTCTGTGATTGGCTGGTTTTGTGGCAGTTTTGTAACCCTGGACAAAGTTGAGCGCGTACAGAATTGAGAAGTCGCGCGTGTGTGGAGAACCTGTTGAGCGAGCAGGGGAGACATTGCACTCGCATCAAGTGCTTTTTCTGCCCTCAAAATGTCAAACCGCTCTATAACTCAAAAAAAAAACAAAAAAAAACATTATTGTGGCACTGTACAAACGTTTGTGCATCAGACATAATCAGTACCTAGTAGCGCCTCCTCTGGCAGATATCACAGCTTGCAAACACTTTTTATAGCCGCTAAAAGTCTTTCAATTCATGTACTTGGGATTTTCTCCCATTCTTCCTTACAAAAGGCTTCTAGTTCTGTAATATTCTTTGGTCGTCTTGCATGCACAGCTCTTTTAAGATTTACCCACAAATTTTCAATGATGTTTAAATCAGGGGACTGTGATGGCCGTTCCAAAACCTTCAACTTGCGTCTCTTAAGGTTTTCCAAAGTGGATTTCGAGGTATGTTTAGGATCATTGTCCTGTTGTAGAAGCCGTCCTCTTTTCAGCTTCAGCTTTTTTACAGATGGTGTGATGTTTGCTTCCAGAATTTGCTGGTATTTAGTGGAATCCATTCTTCCCTCCACCCGTGCAATGTTTCCTGTGCCACTGGCTGCAACACAACCCCAAAGCATGATAGATCCACCTCCATGCTTAATAGTTGGCGAGGTGTTCTTTTCATGAAATGCTGCTCCTTTTTTTTCTCCAAACATGCCTTTACTGATTGTGGCCAAGGAGTTCTATTTTAACTTCATCAGTCCACAGCACTTGTTTCCAAAACACATCAGGCTTCTGTAGATGTCCTGTTGCAGACTTCTGACATTGGATTTTATGATGGGGACGCAGGTACAGTAAGGTTTTCTTCTGGTGACTCTTGAGGTCTTGTGGAACGCTGCACCACCACTCCTGAGTCTGCTAAATCTTCCTGCAGGCTTTTTGCAGTCAGATGGGGGTTTTGATTTGTCTTTCTGACCAACATACAAGCAGTTTTCTTGGTCTTCCAGATATGATCCTCCACAGTTCCCCTGAACTGTCATCTCTTAATTACATTTCTTACTGTGAAAACTGCAAGATGACAATGCTTTGCTATCTTCTTGTAGCCTTCTCCGTATTTGTGGGCATCAATAAATTTTATTTTAGTCTTTCACAGCTGCTTATAGGAACCTACAGTATGCACTGTAAACACGAATGCTCAAAGTAATTAAACACACCGAGTACTGTTAACTTAAACAATTACAATTAGTTCAAATTAATAGACATTGATGAGTATTTAGAACTTTTTGGAATTCATGAGTTTGTATAAATGACACTTTTCAAGTTAGCTGAAAAAGTTTGGTATTTTAAGCAACAATAGCTGTCTCCTTAAAGTTCCACCTACTTAATAATCTTTTTTTTAAAAAAAAAAAACACTTAACCTAGCATTGTTAACTGACGTCATCAATGCACATGTAAACTGCCCACCTTGAATTGTTTTGATCAAGATGGTGGATTGATCTGCCTTCGCATGATGCTGTAATATATAATCTTTACAAATCTTGGCACCCTAAAGTTGTCAATTAATACTTATTTGATTTAAAACAGAGCATTGGTGGCTCAGTGTTCGGTATTTCGTCTAAAAACTGTACCAAACCACTTTAGCGATCCATTTCCAGTAGCAGGCGAAAGACCAACAACAATTTATTTGATTGGCAGCAACAACAACAAAAAATTATAATATGAGTTAGGCTACTCAGTAGTGCAAGTAAAGACTGATTAATATGAATGAGTACAACAAACTCAAAAACTGTTTACTTAAAATTGGAAAAATCATTACTTAAACAAATTATGTAACAGATTTTGCCAATTTATTCGCGTTTACGGTGTGGTTGTTGAGTGTCCACAACTAAGTGTACAAGGTTTGAAATTGGCATTTACTAATGACAGCTCTTGCAATAGGTCACATCTAACAAGCTGATTACGGTCTGAAACCTTGTAAAAAGAATCTCTGGAAAGAATAAAACGAGTCTCCGGAACTTCCAGGGTGCCAAAACTTTTGCACCATTCCATGATAATGTTTTTATTTTTTGTTCAATTTATGGCATAAGATTTTCATTTACAAGAGAGACTGTGTTAACATCATTTCAATTAAAAAAATAAATAAAACACCAAAATCTGTTATTTATCAAGGGGTGCCTAAACTTTTGCATAAGACTATACAGTACATACTGTACATTTAAAAACTATAGAGTAAAAAAAGGCCACATTGTACTTTATTTGTAATAATGTTTCCAGTTCAACATTAATGGGAACACTGTGAATCTTGTTTGAAATTGTTAATTTTTTCATGTTTTAGTCATGGATATTTCACAGCAATGTTTAAGTTTGTTGCACTGTTCTACTGTTACGGCACAATAGTCTAAATATTTCATTTCATTTTTTATTTTAGCATTTTACTGTAATTCTTTAAAACCCGAACTTCTTTTTATGGTATTTTGCATCATACCTGACCTATAGTGTCACAGTTCTACAGGCTATGTTACAAATATTGTAGTCTTGAGTTTGTTTTATCACTTTTTTGAACATGTGTGTTCATAGGAATTTACAAAAAAAAGGTGGATTATGTTGCTTTATTTGAAGGTGTTTGATTGTTTGAAATAAAATGTCAAATAAAAACATTTCACTGCTACACGTCTAGTGCTTAATGGAGGTGTTAATCATATAAATTTAGGTAAAAGCTGTAAAATAACGGTGTTTTTCTGTAAAAGATTAAATAAAAAATTCTGTAAATTTTAATGTTTTTGCACATAATATGATCTAGAGAATTTTACATTAATTTACGTTTTTTGTTTGGCAGTCATTATTTTTATGCTTTGTTAAAAATGTATTTATTTATATTTTACAGTGTAAATTAATAAATTTTATTATAAATTATTATGAAGTTTAAAGGGTGATTATAATAATAGTCCACATTTTAATGTAACTTGATATAGTGTCGAAGGAGTTTGGAATAATTTAATTGTATTAATAACTTAGTACTCTGAAATTACAGAAAAGAAATAACCGCACATGTGAAAAACTTACGGTATTGAGAAGTGCCAATGTTTGTGATTACAGTCAGAAGAATCATAGCAAACCCTGATAAAATATAGAAACATAATCCTGATATATGAATACATTCAATTCAATGTTGCATAATTTGATAAGTGTGATAAAATTTGTATAAGACACTCACACAGGCCAAGGGAGCTCATTTTTTTCTTCCTGTCCTCTCCTGGTGTATCAAAAGACTGCAATGACAGACAAGCTCAGGGGTGTCCAACTGACCAGTGGTGATGACATCATCAGGACAAGGACCAATAGGAGAGTAGCAGCACTGAGATGTGGCTTCTGTCTCACCTTTCTGTATCATGCCTGGCTTTATTTGATAAACTTTAAATAGAAAAGTCATCAATGTAAAGATTTTCCTCAAATCATCATACATGGAATACTTTGTTGTAATGCAGTTAACCAGGATCTTGCATGGCTAGTATGACCCGGGGCTTTGGTCATGGACGAAGAAAGCTGTGTACCATGAATGTTTCTGAGTTTTCATGGCAACACATCATCATAACCTTTCCAACTGAACAAAGGTTCTTCTCTTGAGGCAGTGCTGATAATAGGAAATCTGCATAGATTCCAGGAAACACACATCATAGTCAAATGTTGTGGTGGGGCTGTTGCTGTGATGTTCATTCTCCCTTTGTATGTGCATCCTTGGATGAGGGCCATTAGGTTTGCAATTGAGTCATTATTACCCCTTATCTGGAAATATTATCCTGATACTTTTATTAATATGAAATAATACATGAATAAATGTCAAATATAATAATTGTTTCCCATCTTCCAATAAATCTAATAAACAGTAGTATCTACCAGCACCTAAATAACTCCATTCTCAGCAATGGTTTTCCATCAATTTAAGATACTTAAAGTACTCATGCTAATACTCCTTTGGTGTAACACAAATGCCTTCAATATAAACAAAAGCAGGTTAAGGAGAACACCAGTTCAAACTCTAAAGACAGTATTCCAGACAGGGAAATTTCTCTCTGTGGTGTGAGTATGTTCTTTTAATCACTAACCAAATGTCCACATTTTTTATCTCATGTATAATATGAGGAAGAGGATGAATAGTGCTCTTCTCAGCATGTGTCATGTGGCGTTTTGACTTGAGCTACTGGGTTGGATTCATGTGTCTCTTAAGTAGGTGGGAATTGACTGAATTAAGGGGAAGAGAGTTTAAACTATGGATTTGTCATTAGCCATGAATGACATGGCCTCTGACCCCTGATTCTATTTTGTGAGTGAGGCAGGGGACTGACTGGGAATCATTGCTTACTCAGATCTACAAGATGGGAAGTGAGCAAATGCGCACCTCCTCGGGTCTCCCCACTAAAAGCTTCTAAATTTGTACAGCAATGCATTTAGTAAAATTTACCACAATATGAAATGCTCCCGAATAAACCACAGATCGTTTATATGTAAATATATACTGCAGTGTATTTGCATATTTCATTCTTCTGTTCGGTGTAAAATTACAGTATCAAGAATAATTATATTAACTAAAGAAGAAAGAAAAAAGACCATGATAAATGGGTAAAATATATAGATATATCTATATATATAGATGTGTGTTACTATGCAGCTATGTCATCACTCCATAAGTACAATATTATATAGGTAATAAAACAGGTTTTGTATGTGTTATACATTGTATAAGTTACATTGCTGTGTTTGCTTGCTTACAGAACACTGGATATAACTTTTCACACCATTTCACTTATGATATTATCTGAAGTCAAGGAGGTTGCATGGTTAATTTATTTCCTATTATGAAAGTTTAATACATTTTGTGTTTTTGCATTTGGAGGCACTAATGGAGAATTCTCTCACAGTGCCAGTGATTGTGAAGGAAATTATTCTGAGACATCGGTCACCCCATCACTTTAATACGCTCAGTACTGATTTTATACAATACATACGGTCTATTATGCAGTTTAGAAGACACTGTTTTATTGAGTTCAATTTGGGCTCTGTCGTGGGTCTAGCTGGTGGTAGTGGCTAGACCGGCTGATGGTGTGGTTGCCGTGGGCATGAGGGTAGGCATGAAGGCAGAGGGGTTGTTGAAAAAGAAATAGTCTTTATTTAAACAGAACTCAAAAACAGACACAACCAACAAAGGAACCAAAACAGCAAACGTAAACTAAAACTAGGGCTCAGGAAAAACACAACAGGAAAGGAGCTGGACACAAGGAACCAGGAGCTGACATGGGAACTAGGAGCCGATACAGGGAACCAGGAGCTGACACAGGGAACTGACAGAACTAGGGATGAGGAAACATGGAGCTCGAGCTAACTAAGGACACATAGGGGAACTAGAGACGAGGCTGGACAGGACGTGGCGGGAACTAGAGACAGAGACTGGACAGGAGAAACAGGGCTAGACAGGAGACAGGGCTAGACAGGAGACAGGACCAGGGGCAACAGAGACTAGAGACCAGATGGGTTAGTGGTTAATAGAATTAGTAGCTACATGGAATACGGAGACACTGGATGCTGACCTAACCGGGTTAGTATCTAAGGGGATTAGTGGCTAACCGGGTTAGTACTGAACTAGGGGACCGGAACTGGAACACAAAAGGAAAGGCACACATGAGGCTATACCAAACTAGCGGCTAACCTACTAGCGACCAGAACCACTAGCCATCAATCCCACTAGAGGCTAGCCTACTGAAGGCTAACCCTACTAGGGGCTAACCCTACTAGCCGTCAAGGCCTACTAGCGGCTAACCCTGCTAGCGGCTAAGCCCTCATGTGGCTACACATACAAGGGAAGCTACACACAAAGGATTAAACCAGAAG
>QMIH01000069.1:861454-873965 GCA_003987875.1 Clarias batrachus
AAAAAAAAAAAAAAAATCATTGATTTTTCTCTATATATATTAACTTGCTGTCATGTTTTATGTTATGAGGATTTTACTTAAAATCAGTTACAATCTTGAAATCAATGAATTTCGTCTTCTTGAGATCAACTTCTATCTGATTAAGTCTAAAGTTACTTGACCAGCCACAAATGTTTTGTCAGTAGTGGTGATAAATACTACAATATTATTTGTATTAATGTCAGTACATGTTAATATCCATCATGGATGAAGTAATTAATGAATAAAAAGCATTGCCAACTACTGTGTTTAAATATACAGTATGAAAAACACACCCTTCACCCTTCTGCTGAAACCTTCTCTCTCTCTCTCTCTCTCTCTCTCTCTCTCTCACAAGCACACACACACACACACACATTTGTTGTTCCTCATTGTAACCCTATGTAACCCTAGACCAGAATGAATAAATAAACATGATGATAAAACACAGTTCAACAGAATACAGCAGATATTTGCATTTACAGCATATGTCATTTGTTTCAACACTACACTAGGCCAGGGACTAAAAATGAAAACAAACAAACAAACCATTCCACAGCAATACATATAATAATAATAATTATAATCATAATGATAATCATAATAATAATACCGGACCCACAACCTCGATGAAAGCCAAACTTTTACAATTGCGATATAACATTTTTGGGCTCTTGGAAACTCAGAGGCCCTTGGAATCATCTTTACTTATTGCAATATGTGTATAAAAAATGGAAATCACCACATACCATATATTATACATAAATACAATACATACATAAAGACACAAAGAAAGAAAGAAAGAAAAGACAAAACACGGAGAAAGAGACAAGAATGACCCAGCCTCTGTCTTCCTAAGATGTTGGCGAGAGAGAGAGAAAGAGAGTGCGACACACCTCGCTTTAGCGTGCGCTCTATGTCTAAGTTCATAGTGCAAAGGATGCAGAGGATATCATTTTTATTTTTAGTTACCAGTGTTTTCAGCTTTCTTTTATTTCCTTTTAAGTTCCCTAATTAATAATCCCACGCTCTCTCCAAAAGGAAAGGTCTTCCCGTGTGTATCATAAGCTCTCTCATTCTCTCCTTTTTTATTGACCCCTATTTTATTTTTCTGAAGCCCTGCGTCAGCGCTCTTATAAACATTTAAACATCTCGTTGCGCAGCTCTCCATACTGCACCACATAACAATCTTATCTTATCTTATAATTCTTTCATCCTAACCATACACACTTTCATGCATAAGGGAAGCTTAGTGTCTCTAACGCACTGCATTGTTCAAACACACACACACACACACACACACACACACACACACATACACACAAAGGGAGAACTTCAACTAAACGTTTGACAAGCTCAAGATTGAAACTTGTATTTTTCATAGTGTGTGTTATGAACAGTGAGACCAAATATGTGGTTAAGTGGAAGCCCCAACGCAGGACTGAGAGGGGAGCGGTAGGTCTCGGGTGACTGCGTATACATCGGTTGAAATTAATCAGTTGGTGAAGCACAACATGGAAACAAAGGTAAAGGTGGTGCTACGCTCCCCATGTTTATTACAACTCAAAATGGCTTCTTCAAAATGAAATAACTTTCTTGTTTAGTTGGGAAGCTGCGTACCGCCTTTGCTTCTATCTTTTTATCAACTGTATTTAATGTATGTATTTATGAATTTAACTGTATCTAACCCTACGTGCTAATTTTTTCACGAGTGCTTATTGTGAGTGTTTTGTGCAAAATCACCACCATTGTTCCCTCCCTCTGTGTTTCTCTCTGCGCCCTGGTTTGCTCCACCTGCCTGGAAAACCACGTGGGTGGCCGTGTTACAGTGAGAGCTCTGCATCACAATATGGTTTCAGTTTACACAAAGTACTGTAACTCCATCCATGATTATTTTCCTCAGTCTTGGACACATTAATAATTATATTTTCATATAACGCAGTATATCAACATAGTATATTAACAATTCTTACCTTACAGTAATGAGTCTTTTACACTACAGGACTGGTGTATGATATCACAAGAGATCAGTGAGGTGTAATAGTGAAAAGGGGTGATCTTTGATCTGTAGAGTTCTTGTTTCATATTTTGTTGGCCTCCATACCCAAGCACAGAAGTTACGCTTATTTAACTGTAGATCCAAAATATGATTTTGATTTTATACAGTGTTGCTCTTTAAAAAAAAACAAATCTTCATTTCAGTTCCCTTAAAATTAATTCACTATAAATTAACTCACACAATAACACAAGCCCAAAAGACACAACAGAAAATGTCATGGAGGTCTCTGATTGGCTGGAATTGGGCTGCAAATGTAATAAGTGCAGGGTTTTGAGAGAGAAAGAAAGAAAGATAAAGTAGGAGGAAGTAATTTTTTTTTTCCACTAACATTTGAATGGCATTGATTAGGTTAAATAAAGGCAAACATTATTAACATTTGCTAAAATAATGCTATTATAGGGAATATTCTGACCCTTCATATTGTACATCACATTTTTAATTATTTATTTTTATATGCAAAATTTCTTACAGCAACTAGATGAAAGCAAGAAGGTACCTGGTAAAGAATGCAAACGGACGGGAAGAAAAACATCTGGACAGCAGCGAGGATAAAGAAACATCTTCATCACAGAGCAGATCCACCACCGCTGGAACAGAAGTGAAAGCGAAAGTGAAAGTTAACATAACAAAAACACTTGCTTGCTGGACTGATTTTCTGATTTTCTTTTGTCAACCATAAAGCATAAGAGCATCACAGAGTGGAGCTGTACTGGAAGAGAGACACACACACAAAGACAGAACTCTAAGAGCAAAAAGGTGGCGTGAGGCACCTGTTCCAGAGTCACACTTCTTTATTTTAAAGAAGCGAAGGTTTATGGTGCTTTTGTGGCTTAATGTAGGTAAAATTTGTTGATTTATTTAATCACATACAGAACGTTCACCAATGATGTCCCTCAAAATGCTGCCTTCAACTTTTCTGATCTCCTGATGATGTCAGGTGAGTCACACATGTATAATGTGTATGTGATAGCTAGCTAGCTAGATAGATAGATGCTTTATTGATCCACACTGTATATCTTACATGTAGTCAGCAGATATACAGTGTAATGTGAGAACTGACCAAACCTTACGAGGACAATGCTAAGAACAGAAAGCTACGAGATGTATCAAAATATATGAATAAGTAATCATATAAGTCATAAATAATAATAATTTTAAAAAAGACATACATTGTTAATAATGATAAGTGCAATTCAGTGTAACCTTAATGTGCAATTCCATTTATGACAAAAGGCACAAGCTAATATTAATGTAAGGTTTTTATTATATATAAATCAAAATTATGTAAGCTAACTTTGTGTTTTATGGTGCACAGGATAATAACATTATCTTAATAACATTTTTTTCATGTATGATGTTTCAGGAGCTCTTGGGAATAAATGGAGTGTGACATACAGCACGGAACATCTCTGTGCTTTAAAAGGATCTACAGAGTTTATGAACAGCTCATACACACACCCAACCTTACAGTAACAGAAACATTTTGGTTAATAAACCCAGTTAAGGCTAAAGACCTGACTGATATAAATGTATGTAATGTAATAAATGGTTTCATTAAACATCTAAAAACTTTGATTTACTAGCATTACAAAAAAGATAATGGATACTGGATCTAATAAATTGAACATTACAGGTTGTTTGGCTGGTGATTACAAAGGTTCCTTTGCAATAAATGTAATTATTATATCTTACAGTGGAAATGTAAATTAAAATTTTATGATGCTACAGTATATTGAATGTCAATTACAGTATGCAAAAGCACGAAAACAAACAAAACTAAAATAACTTAATAGTGTCACGAACTAGTACTATAAGACTGGCAGTTCTGGCGGATGTAATCGCACAAAGGGCAGGCATAGGCGTAGAGGGGCTGTTGTTCAACAGAAAAGGTTTTTAAATGTAAACAAAAACAAACCAACATACACATAGGGCTCTTTTAGAGAACACATGGGTCTTGTAGCATACACAGTCTCCTTTGGCATACGCAGACTCTTTTAGCTGACACAAGACAAAGGCTAATAGCAGGGGAGACACTCGAGGCTAGGGGAACATAGAAGCAGAGGAGAACGAAACACTGGAGGAGAAATCTAGAAACAGAGGAGAAACACTAAAGACAAAAGACCTGGGGAGACACTAAAAACACACAACACAGTACTTACTTAACTCAAAGAACAAACTAAAAAATACACTTAAATAAACATCTTCACACAGATAACATCACAATTCAGAGCCAATATAAACAAACTAGAATAAAGTAAACCAAACAAACCCAAACCCAAACCACATGCCACGTGGTCAGGGGTAGCTCAGTGGTTAAGGCATTGGACTACAGTTCGGAAGGTCCCAGGTTCAAGTCCCACTTCCACCAAGTTGTCCCTGTTGGGGCCTTGAGCAAGGCCCTTAACACCAACTGCTCAGATGTATAATAAGATAAAAAATGTAAGTCGCTCTGGATAAGAGCGTCTGCCAAATGCCTAAATGTAAATGCCCACTTGACAGTAATAATGCTCAACCTAGTTTCCCAAAACAACCAGCTATTTATATAATATATTTATATTTAGGAGCATCACTGGCTATAAGACAGGCGGCCAGGCAATGTGGAGACCAGGGAATGTGGAATGTGCAAATTACCTCAACAATTTCTTTCATAGATTTGATGTCCCTATGTCTCACACTTCTCCCAGCTCCAGTCTCAATCCACACTTTCCTGCTCCCATATCCTCCGCTACACAGAAAACAGTCACTACTCCTGGACTCCCCCCAATCAATATCTAAGTAGATCAGGTCAAATATAGCCTGAGGAAGCTCAGTCTTACAAAATCTGTAGGTCCAGACAAGATCAACCCTAGACTTCTGAAATCTTGTGCTCCCCAACTCTGTGGTGTTCTCCAGTACCTCCTTTAGCCTAAGTCTGTCTCTACAGAAAGTACTTGGAAAACTTCATGCATTGTACCAGTCCCCAAAATACCACTCCCTTGTGCCCTGAATGACTACAGGCCTGTTGCTTTGACATCGCACATGATGAAGGTGTTTGAGAGACTGATCCTGGACACACTTCGTCCCCTGGTGAAGTCATCTCTGGACCCTCTTCAGTTACATGAGCAGCATCAGCTGAAATACTTTATTCTACTGAAATACTTCATTCTAATGTCAGCAGGTTAGAACTGTTCCAGTCATTCTAGTCATGGATATTGTGTATCACACTTATTTATTTATTTATTTATTTATTTATTTATTTATTTATTTAACAGAGAAGCTTCTTGGCATAAACTACTCATAGACAGTAAACGTTAAACCACATTTTTACATTAGCAAATAAAACAATACACAGATATTGTGTAAAAAGATATAAAGAAGATTCAGAATAAGGTCAGGATGCGAGAATCAGCAACAAACAACATAAACTGGAGTATGCAAGAACAAAATGAGGAGACCAGAGACAGGATCAAAAATAGATAAACAATCAACAATAGTAGGCTTTGGAATGATTTGTAATAATAAAGTAATTAGGGGAAAAACTTAAGAAGATGAATAAAACTCATCATGGGCCAGTGGGAAGACAACCAAGGACAACACATGGGAGAAGATATGACATGAACCGGTAAAAAATAAATAAATAAATAAATAAATACCAATAAACAACTAAAAAGAAATAGCTTAATTAATAAACACAAGGATGTGGAAATACACAAGGCGGATGGTAACTAGGTACATTTACTTAATCCCTTTAATTAAATATATTTTTTTTTGTGTATCTGTACATGTACAGTAGGTTAATTAGTTATATTTGTTGTCTTTCTTTTTGTTTTTACTTTGCTCCACTACATCCTACAACAAATATCTGTACTTTCTACTTCATCACAGTGGTGTGTAGTATTTAAAAGCAGTAATATTTCCATCTGACGTTTGCACTTAATAGTATGACTCATCTTCCCTCGATAAATGCTTGATCATGTAGAATGGGTTTAAAGTCAAGATTGGGTCAGGCAGCAATAATAACTGCATTTTTCACAGTTTGAGATCAGGAAGATAGAGAGATCAGATTTGTACTATTAAATTAATATTTATTTATATATTCTACAGTACAGTACTGTGAGAGTGGCGGCATGGTGGCTTAGTGGTTAGCACTTGTACCTCCAGGTCCCGCCTCTGGTCTGCGTGCATGAAGTTTCCATGTTCTCCCCGTGCTTCTTGGGTTTTCTCTGGGTTCTCCACTTTTCTCTCAAAGTGCAAAGACATGCAGATTAGACTAATTGGCGTTTCCAAATAAAGATGGTCCTCTTGAGAAGGAAATGGCAACATACACTCATCCCACTCCAACAAATGTGTCAGTAGAGAAATGACATCATAGACAGCGAACAGTGTATATATTGTAGTTATGAGGTGAGGTGGTAACGTTGAGAAAGTTTTCATAGTCAGACTCTAGGCACTGAGTGTCTGTACTGGCTGGAGGAGGATTATGGGGGATTGAATTCTGGTTCCCAGATGAATTGCATTCAGTGTCAGAAGCCTTGAAACAGGAAACAGATTTATATTTAAATTCTCTTAAGATTTGTCAATTTCAAAGAATTTATGGTTTCAGTCTCTTACCTTCCTCCATCCTGGGCAACACTGAAACTTCACTGAAGTCTCTGGAAATGCAATAATAATTCATGTCAGCCATAACTAAAGTCATTTTCTATTGAAATAAAACATTGTGTTGATTCACAACAGCATTCTAGCTTGTGTTTTTTTTTTTTTTTTCAAAAGGTGTTGATGAAATTTCTATCACGATAGGAGCAGCTCTGGCAGTATTGCAGCTGCACATCACAAGATTAGATTAGATTTAACTTTATTGGCATTGTGCAGAGTACATGTACAGAGCCAATGAAATGCAGTTAGCATCTAACCAGAAGTGCATAAGTGGCCTATTTACTAATGAACTTGTGCTAATTACATTGTTGAACTAATGTATTGTTGTTTCTATAGTAACAACACATTCTCAGGGATTACTTCATAGATGCTCCATTTTAAATGGTGTGGGATCATTGATATATTAATGCTGATTAGAAAATTAATGTTTGTACAGTAGCTGCTATTATGTGATAACAGAAACCCTCCTGTTTCGCAACATTAATTAGAAGTGTAAATGAATGAAAAATATATTATATATAATTCATGATGCATCACCTAATAAGGATATAATGAATAATTATGACATAAATTTTGATATGAAAGGAAGTAATGAAGCACTCAGAGCTGTGATGTTATTGGAATACCTCTATGTTGTAACAGCATTACCCACTAGCTGGTAGTAAGTAAGTAAGTGTGTGTGTGTGTGTGTGAGTGAGAGTGTGTATGTGCATTACCCATATAATGTAAGATTAAAAACACCAGAGTCCCCACCAGTGAAGTGATCAGTATAACCACGACAGAAACAATGAGATAAACTCGCCAATCTACCAAAAAAAAAACATAATTTAGAATCTTATGAGTATCATGACACATTAAATAAAGTTTCAAGACATTCTCTACAGAATGTTACACACTCTTAAGCCTGAACATACTAAGCAAAACCACAACTTCCTGAAGAAACCCATGACAGATCGAAACCAAGGGGCAACATCCGGTTCTGAAAAAAAATGTCAGACCTGAGACCGTGATGTTCCTCAAATCACCATTAGGATTCAAAAGTTATTCAACCCCCATAGACTCCCATGTTAAAATGGCCTTTACAACGAAATTAAACATGTTTGCAGGGGTAAGGGCCTATCAGAACCCAACAAGTGTAAAGATGAGATAACACGTCTTACCTGTATTTTTGCTGATATTGCTGTCATTGGTTGACTGTTTTGTGGCTATAGTAACTGAAGCAGAAAGAAAGACTCTAATTTACATCAATTACTGTTACATAGGTGCAGTTACATGGTAGGAATATTAGAGGTTACACTTATAGTCACCAAAGTTGATTATTTGTCTATAAGAACGCAGCTCAACATAGTTCATTCCTCACAGTATACGGATATGCCAACAATTATGAATTTCATTTTATTTATGAACAAAACATGATATTTTAGACATTTCATAGTTACCTTTAACTTTGGGGGGGCATACCACAAAACAAGTCACAGAGCTGCTGTTATAGGAAATTAATCATCTCCTAATGACAGACTTTAGTGCTGTAGAATACCGTCAAGGTGTGTACCTGTTGTATATGTGATCCTGAATGTGGTTGAAGAATTTCCTAGGTAACTAATAGTAGGTGGAGAATAAATGGGAGTTCCTGTGCTCATAGGCGGAGAACTCAGTGGCGCTGAAGAAAATGCAGGAAAAAAGTGAGCCAAATTCTGTATTATTTGGTTAATATGTTTTTTTTGTTGTTGTTGTTGTTGTTGTTGTTTTTACAACCTTTTCTCGACAATTTCAACATCTTACCTTCGAGAACGGTGAGGATGACCTCAGTGTAGGTGTCAGAAAAATATCTATCCACTCCACACCAGTACTTCCCGGAATCGGTCTTGCTCAGGTTAGTAATGGTCACAGTGAAGGTATTTCCTCTGTTCTGTAAATGAAATCTCACAGGGGGGGGTTAACCGAGTCAACAACAACATCCTTATCTTCTTTACACAAGTCTTTACAAAAGTACTTCCTGTTATTTTCCGCCCACTGATGAGAGCATTCTATAGTGACTGATGCTCTTTCATAT
This sequence comes from Clarias batrachus, assembly GCA_003987875.1. Classification (NCBI taxonomy): domain Eukaryota; kingdom Metazoa; phylum Chordata; class Actinopteri; order Siluriformes; family Clariidae; genus Clarias; species Clarias batrachus. The sequence goes on from QMIH01000069.1 coordinate 870,217, forward strand.
CCATTCACTTTAATCGCAGATGTTACAAAGTGTCGTGCTGTTGAAACGATCAGAATCGATTAACAATTAAAGCGACGCGTACTTACTTACAATTTAATGTAATATGAATTGCAACTCACCTGAGAGATGGACACAAATAACACAGAGAAGGAGCTTCATTATCATCAGATTTCTTCAGGTTTTTTTTAAAGCTCATTTGTCTCCGATCTGCTTGAGAAGATTATGATGTCTAGTAGTGAGGAAATGCTAATCGCTCTAAATGAACAAGTTCACACCCTGTGTCAAGGAAGTGAAGATGTCCTACTTTCAAGTTTGATGAAACATAAAGCTCTCACTCTGTCTCACCACAAACACACATGCACACAAAAGACTACACACAAACCCACCCACCCACACACACACTAACCCACCCACACACACACACACACACACACACACACACACACACACACACTATAAGCACTGACCTCATTACCTGGGTGATTTACTTTTATTCATTTTTAGCCAGATTATTATTTTAAAATGCACCTTTGTTTACACAATCGATACACTACAATATATTCAGCCAATTTTAGGTTAAAAAGGTTTTTTTGTTTGTGCAAAAACATAATAAAAATCATCAGATTGTTCTTAGTATATAGCTTTAGTATCTAACTTTTTTTTCCCACCATCATTACTTATTTAAAAAAATGAAGTACAAAACAAAACAAAAAAAAAAAGGCCAATACTACGTTTCCCCTTAGTGCTTCCACAGAAGTTAAGTCAATAAATTCCAAAGAATTTGGAGTTCCGTGATCTACAGTGAGAAAGATTTTTCAAGTTGAAAGCATTCAAAACAGGTGCTTCTTCCCAGAAGTGGCCATTCCAGCACAATCACCCCAAGTTCAGACCATGTAATGCTCAGAGAAATACAAAAAATCCAAGAGCTACATCTCAGATCCTACAGGCCTCACTGAGTGTATTATATGTTTAACATGAAAGCAAAATGAGTAGAAGACTCGACAAGTATGGTTCGTTTAGAAGGGTGCCAGGAGAAACCTCCTCTGCCTGAAAAGAACAAAGAATCTGACTGAGGTTTAGCCAAAACTTTATCTGAACAAAATCACAAGACTTCTGAAACAATGTTCTATGCACAAATGAAATGCAATTTAGGAAAACCAATAAGCCTAATCTGCTTGCTTTGTACTATGGGAGGAACCAGGAGTATGCAGAGGAAACTTTCCAAACAAGAGTAGAAAATACAAACGTCACATACACACAGTCTCGAGGCGGGAATAGAGCCCTTTATTCCAGCAAATCAGCAAAACACAGAAATGTGTGAAATGTACTTAGTCACGGTAACTTCTTCATTTTACTTTTCATGATTCATGTTTGATATTTTTTTCTATAATACAACACTCTCAGCTTTATATAAGTGGACACACAAGTGCAGGGTTGGTAAAACACAGTCTTCAGATGGTACAGTAGCTGTTGATAGGACGGGAGATGGTCAAATCCCTTTATTTCATCCCGTCAGGTGGCAGATACAGACAAAGATGATGGACACAAGAGCATGATCACAAAACAGGCATCACCAGGCGATGAACAAACATGATGAATTACAGAACGCAAGGGTGAGAAAAAATAGAGCAGGGTCAAAAAATCATGTTTTTTTTTTTTTTATTTTATTTTTTTTATTGTGGACACTGCAGGGAAATTTAAGATTGACTTCCCCTTAAAATACATCTAAATAGAAAAACATATGATACTATGTCTACTATAGATAAACTTTTCCTTCTTATCATGTTTGTTATATCTACTTTATTAAAGATCACCATGCAGTTTTAAATACTGAATACTGTGAGTGTACGTGGGTTGACATAATGTTGACCATGCTGTGTGTGGGGGTAACATTAGGTGAGAGGTTTTTCTATTCCTGGTCGATAAACTGTGACAACACCGGTCCCATCGGCCTTTATTTTTACCCACTGCGTCTCTATCAGAATGGGGACTGAATGGTATAAATTTGACCTGAAGTAAAGCATTTAACCAATGATAGATTAGACTGTATTGTTAAATCTAGACCAAAGGTTGGAGGGTGTAATTGAGTACATTTAGTCTTATACTGTACTTAAGTACATATATAATGTAATTGCGCTTTATTGCTTTTTATTTATTTTTTTATTGGTGAATGCTTTTTCTTTACTACATGGAACAGCAAATAGCTTTACCTTTACTTGAATACAATTCTGTATGGCATTGTTTTCCCTATCCACAATGGGTGGTAGGATTTGAAGCAGCCGCCTGCTGACAACTATGTGTAAGTACATGACTTGCATTTCCTTCAAGAAACTTCAAGAGTTTAAAACTAGAAGACAGCTGGTTGCAGACAGCAATGAAAATAGCATGTACACAATTGGAGGGCATGTATGCATTAAGTATACATGTGCATATGCATGAAGTAAATGCAAATTATGGTGCAATATAGTGCTAAACAAACAAAACAACAAAACAAAGACACTTATATCTGAGGCGAGTTCCTAAGGCAAACATTTTTTTACAAAACAAATATCTGGATGGAAAATTATGTAAATGCAAATGAGGCAATTCAGCCACATATAAATATTACCAACATTATGAATGTCCAACACTATAATTATACTTTTGCATATAAAAACAATTAAAACATTTAGAAATGTAAATATGTAAATAGAATATAAAATAAACATACATTACATACATTAAAACCAGACATAGACATTAGACACATCTAGTATCTGCAAAGTTAGTAAATTCTCTGGTGTAAAAATGTTTGAGCTTTGAAGCAACATTGCAGAAGTTTATGGGTCTTGTTGTTGAATATCAGAGAGTGAACCCCCCCCCCCCGCACATTTCATATTCATTTGTCCAATCCTTACATCTGACATCTTCTCTGCACCCCAATCTATCAAGGACATTTCTGCAACAAGTAACATGATTATAGCACCACACATTCATTATAAAAAAGAAGGAAGTGAACCACCTGTGAAACCTTTTCCTGTTTTGTACTTTATCTCAGGCAGCTTTGTTTTGCTTGCCAAAATGTATCTTTCTATAAACTCTTTCTTTCTTGTTCACTGTTTAATTCTTCTTTAAGTCCACCCTATGTCTCAAATATGTGTTTGAGAAGCTGCTATTACCTTTATATAATGCAAGTCATTTCTGAATCCTGCTAATAAGGTTAGTAATATTAGTTAAATTTTTTTAGTTGAGAATTACTTCAGTATAATGTCGGATTAAATTATATCCTTCTGCACCCAACTTCCTTATTCCATTACACTTAAGCCAAGTTTTTATATAATGCATATACTGTGTAGAAAAATGATAGAAGCATAAAATAATAATTATTACTTATTATAATTTTCTACACATGCACGGGCTGATGGGTAATGTAGTTCCATGCTACCACATTATAAATAAAATACAACATAAAATGTATTCATTTAGGATTCACTAAGAAAAACGATGTGATGTGATGTGATGATTTGTTAATTTCCAAACAAAGTTGTTTCTGTATTTATTTTAACATTCATTCATTGGAAGAAGAACAAGGAAACCATCAGCAGCAAAAATGCAGCAGTATTTAGATGTGCTTCAGCGATCAAAGTGGAGTGTAATACTTGCAAATCAAAAATGTCACATGAGTTGTTTAAATGTGAATATGATCCGAAACATATAATTATCCTAGTTATTATTTCTCAGATAAACCAAGTAACCCCGAAGTAGCAAAT
>QMIH01000069.1:873981-903929 GCA_003987875.1 Clarias batrachus
ATGTATATATATACTTTAAAAATCTCACAGAATTATGTTCCATTCTATTATATTCTACTCTGTTTATGTTGAGCTTATAACAATGTTAATTGTCGAAAAGCAGCTTTACAAATAAATAAATAAATAAATAAATAAAATGAGTTAAAGAGAATACAACCGTACTACCAGCTCCCATCATGAAGTTATTTTCACCACTGATCTGTTAATGTTGTTCTTTTTTTTTAATCAAAATGTATAAGCTAGTGATAGCAATCAGAAGATTTTCTGTTAGCTGTATCGGCCAGGACTTTTCTTCACCACAATGTGTTAGTTGTAACCCCGTCCAAATTTGGGGGTAAGCTAATATAGCTTTCTCTTTTGAATGTTCAGCTGCTGATATCATAAAGTTAACACTAAAATACCGTATTATTTTTACTACCTATTAACAAGCAGCGTTAGACAGCCATCCCAGTTGAAGTTTTTTTTTTTTCTTTCTTTTTTTACTACTTCTCATTTCATTTGTTTGAGCATTTGGCTGTGACCGTTGGTAACCACTAGGGGCAGCGTTGAGCGTTCTGATGCTGATACTGAGAAGTAGATTCATTTATTTATTTTTGCTGCATGGCAGAGCGGAGAGAAAGTTTAGTGTACTCTCCTCTGCACGTGCGCAGCCATTACAGACTGGGATTTCTTTTTGTTCAAAACTGTCATTTCTTGAAAATAGTGTACTCAACAGTCAAGACGGTGCTTGTGGTATGTGAAATGGACTCAAGATGGACGCCGCTGATGTCTTTGATGGACAAGAACTTCGTGGCGAAGTTTTCAAGTTTCAAGTTAAAGTTTTGATTTCAAAGTTCACAAGTACAACCTTCCCAGTATTTTGAGGAAATACATTTTGAGAAGACATTTGTTTCCTGAAGTGCACCTTACTATTTTTTTTTTGTTTTGCTGCAGCAGTCTTTTTTATTATCTATTCATTTGTTTGAATAGATAAGAACAAAAAAACAAAAAGAAAAGAACGAAGACGAACTTTGAGGTGTGTAAGGTGAGAAACGTAAGGTGGGAATGTACTGACTCCTCCCACTATTTACTATTACATGGTGGGTTTTTTTTTTTGGTGTGGGGGGGGCGGTGTCAAATGTCTCAAAAACCAACTCGCAAAAAATCTGAAGAAATGCAGGAACACGCACACACAGATATACCCGTAGCACTTTGTAAAACTGTGTCTCGTATAGCTGATTAAACCCATGAACACGGCTGTACATAAGCATCCTGAACACATGGTCTATTTTTGTTCTCAATTGAAATACATCAATAGATAATAATTCACAACATGATATCATGAGTGGAGACGTATCTGAAGAGTCTATATTACATGAAGACTTTGACACGTTCACAGTAAATTGCTTACAGAAAATGTTTATTTGCTGAAGATTACAAAACAATCATGTAGTTAATAAGTCATATAAAAAAAAAAAACAGGAAGTAACTGATGCATTATAGTGTCCAGTCCAAACAGATTATGTGCTGGTGGGGATTGGATGATTGGTTTATTTTCCACTGTGTCCTCCATTGTTATTCACTATCATTCTTAGTACATCATGCAGTCCGGTGATTAATGTGCTACAGAAATCTTGGGTAAGTTTTGCCTCCCAAAATACCTCTATGGCACGAACAAGCTCTTTTTTTGTGCCTGGCTTTGCCTCATTTCGGATGAAGTCTTTCATTGAGTGCCACACGAGCTTGATAGGGTTCAAATCCGGCGACTGTGGTGGAGTCTTCACCCAGATGATTCCCTCTGATGCAATGCAGGGTGCAGCAGCAGTGTGCATTGGGCCGTTATCCTGGAAGAAGCGATGATGTGGTCCCAAATTATTTCTTATATATGGTCCTGCAGCTGCTTTGATGATAGCATTTTCAAAAAACTGTCTGTCCATACTTCCCTCAAAAATGACAATAGGCCCTGGTCCACCTCTCGAAATCATTCCCCAGACATGGACCTTTACTGGATGTTTAGGCCGTGTTTTGGCAACAGAATGGCCCTTTCTGTGGAAACTCCGTCGGGCATAGTGCTCCAGAGTTACCGTTGTTGTGCCCGTAAACAACACATCATGCCATATCTCCCCCGACTCTCTCCACTGAACAGCTTGCCTTAGTCGTGCTTCTTTACAGCTGTCGCTCATCATCGGGTGAGTCTTTCCATACTTCCACCCAAGTTTTCTGCGAGCTCTGCGAACGCTAGTGAGACTCAGGTGAACGCCGAAATCCGTGTCAAGCTTCTGTCGCACGTCCTGGGCGGTCATCTTATCGTTTTCCATGGTCATATTATCAATAGCAGTCAGGATATTACTACAGAAAGCAGAGAAAACCATTAGACAAAAGCAAATGTAACTTGTGCTATAAATTGCATTATGACACACATGTTTGCTCATTCTTTTGATTACTTACTGGCGAAGTTTCGTTGGACAGGAACGGCGAGGATGTCTCTCCTTGTAGTGATATTGCACAACACGCAGTGAAATTTTGATCCCCAAGCCTGCAAAATGCTGTTGTATCTCCTGTGCTGATTTTCCACAGGCCCGCATTTGACGAATCTGTTGTGAGCACAGTTGATTGATGTGCGGCATCTCCACAGCACAACACATGGTTAAAAAGGTGAATGGTTTCAGGGGTTGGTCTGTGCAAAATTAAATAGCGCACAAATGGGCGTGTTCCAACTCACTCAATCTGATTGGCTAAATGTCCCCTGGTTACTACCCAATCAGATTGCATTTGGTCAGCATCACAATTCAGGTTACGCCCACAACTTACAGAGCACAACTTTTTGAATGAATTAAATTGATTCCTTAATTTTATTGGTTGACAAATTATTGATTGATATACATTTTATGCCAGCTGTTTACAGGGTGAGACCCATTGGTTTAATTTTAACATCTTCTTCTTGTTCTTCTTCTTATTATTATTAGTAGTAGTAGTAATAATTCACAGGCTTTAGTTAGCTTGGAAAAATCCCATACATATACATAAAATCACAATACAATACATATGTGTCTTGGTACTTTAAATAATAGCATTACCTCTCTTAACCTATGTATTTTTCATGTTTTAGTATTGTTTTCAACTGGGACTGTTTGCTTGGATTCACACTTAATGTCTCTGCTGTTGCAACTATTCATTGCATCTATTCACAGTTGTGATGAGTCATTAATGCCCCATCAGATTAGTGATGGAGGGACGTTATGCACGATTAGAGGACAAAAGAAACACTGACCCGTCTGGGCAGATATTTGTTCCAGATGTTAAGCACCATTAATCGCTTTTGTTATGCCAATGTTTGACTATCAGCGAAACATCAGCAAAACATATCTCACAAACAAACTGCATTTTGAGCTTGACCTTTACTTCACTGTGAAACACAATCTACCAGTTTATTATAAGAAACTTGGTAAAATACACTCTAATGTAAAATACATAGCCTGCACTTGTATTCTGTATCTACAAAGATCTGTATAGATAACTTTCAGATGTCACTCTGTCTTATATAACAAAATACAATTTTAGACTTGGAGTAGACAGTGCTTAATCATTAAACTAAGAAAGTTAAAAATAAAATAAACAAGATAAGATGAACAATTAGATATGAAAAACACATGCACATTATGAAAATGGAACACAATAAATATGAATATAACAGCCATGTTGAACCCTCATTTAAAATGTAATGTACTGTTCGATACACTGAATACAAATTTGTTTGCCTTGTGTCTGTGACATTCTGTACAAATGTATAACTATATGAGAAAAGCAGGATATGTGTATTATAACATGTATAACTATGTACATGTATTTACACAATGCCATTGGACAAAGGCCTGAAAATCAGTTTTTCTGTACAAGGTTACAGGACATATTGCCTGAGATGTTATTCATCCTTCTTCTAATAATTATAATAATAATCTTACTATTTTCGCTACAAGAATGAAGGTGACCAGAACTGTAAATTCACTGAGGTCTGAATTTGTGTCCATTTCTGTACAGTACATTGTGAAACGCTAAAGCACTCGTGCTTTGTGATAAATTTGTGTTGTGCCTCCTTTTAGTTTGTATATAATGGACTTTTTCCTGTTGATTTATAATGTCAGTGATTAGCATATCAAGTGGTGTGCATGGACTTAGTTATATTTGCAGCACTAGCACAACTGAATCTGGGTGTACCCCGGAGAAGTTCAATTAAGGGTAATAAAGTAAGGATAATAAAATAATGCAAATATAATAATAATAATAATAATAATAATAATAATAAACCCAACGTCTACCTGCGTAAAAAGACTCCAGTGAATAGCCAATACCATTTCAATTGCATATACATTAGTACAGAGCAATCTAAATCCCTTAATCACTAGTGTCACAGCACAGACAAAAAGGTAAAGAGGTGGCTATTCGCATAGCACACTGCCTTTGTTATATACAACATGATTCTCAGGAAGTTGGGTTTACAGCCCTGCTGCTGTCGGGTATGCTGGCTGTCAGGGACCCTATGGTTTGGTACACAGGTAGCATGTAATAAGCTCTGCCCGTTGAACATACCACAGTACACAGTGTTAATTTTGGAGCTGACACAATCAGTTTATTAACACGTTTGAAAATTTCATTCACATTCACAGGACTCAATTAATTATATAGAACAGTTTAGTGTAATGCATTTGTGTAAACGTTGTTTAAATCAGCCCTCTGTTTCAAGCATGGTCAAGCAAAACAACATCAGCAACACCTCTCTGTGTTTGACCATCAGACAGAAGGAGGCAGGGTAAGAAACCGCGGTGAAGTTGGTTTGAAGTTGGACGTTGGATATTCAAGCTCCAGATTCCGATTTGTGGCGGAGATTCGCTAACAGAGTCAGGCAAAAAGCACCACGCCTACTGTACTGTATGAGTTAGGGACCGTCTGCAAATTTCTGTCCGACTGATATACGAATAATATTAATATTATAAATGTTAATATTTAAAATATATAAACAAATTGTGTTACAGTTAATGTCAGTGTGAAGCATTTGATACACAGTGGTGTATAATGAATTTGCACATTTATTAATATTTTTAAATAGAACATTTAATGATTTTATTTCATTAACTTCCAGGTCATGTGACCTATTGCCTCAAAATCTATTCTGTTCTGCGCCTGTTCTGCATTTTTTATTCAATATTATCACTTTGCATATTTATTAATCATTTTTATAGATTTTTCTATTGATTATATTTCATTAACTTTCAGGTCACGCATCTGAAGTATACATCATATACATGCTCTTAGGTTCATACTTCTGTTCTAAAAAGGCTATTGCAGTTTCAGTGTTACCTATATCATTAACAGGATAGGGAGGCGTTAGCTTAAGCTCATCTTCTTTGAACGATAAAAATTCATAGAAAATTCTTACTCACCCAACCTTTTTTGAGAGCCTCACTTCGCGCCACTCCCTCCTCCTCAGCCTCCTCCATTCTGTGTGCGACTTGTTCATGTTCCTCTGCATGAATGGCATGCTGTTTGATAAGCACGAGTTTCTCCATGTCCCCATGTGATGCACATGTTCTTGGCTTTCTTTGCAATGTCTTCCTTAAGTCCATTCTTGAGGCTATTTCTCAGGTGTTTGTCTTCACCTTCTGCCATGTTGGCTAGTTTTTCCAGTCTGCTGTGGGCATCATGGCCTTATCTATAGGGTTAGGTACTGGGAAACTGGTTCTCCTTTGACCAGATTACATTTCAATACATCTAGCTGTCTTAAACTAAAACGTAATTTATCAGGGCTGCCTGATAACACATCATATACTAGCTTAAAGACTGAACCATAGTTGTCTGCAAATATTTAAATTTTGGTACAGTACAAGAGCAGTTCTGCAATTTTTTCCTGCTATTCAAATCTTCTTGTGACAAGCCCAGCTTTTTCTCAATAATTTCCTACGAACAACACATAGATTTCATATAATAATAATAATAATAATAATAATAATAATAATATAGACAGTGCCCTTCCAATGAGCTTGTCAGACCAAGGGTGGATTTCTCTAAAATTCTGCTTAGAAGTGCACCAGAAGAATGGTCGCCTTCGCCGTCAATCTAATGTGCTACTTCAGCGGTAGGCATCGTGGACACACTGACAAATCCCAGTTCTAAAAACATTTCTTACACATTCACTGAATATGTTAGGAACCTCCACTAGAGGTCACTGCTCATGTCTGTCTGTCTCTGTAGTTTTTGTTGATCGMCTCAGTTTCCCAGAAGGCACCTCAGTCAGGTGATGAGTGCTCACCTGAACTGAGGTGCCTCGTTAAAGTGTCTATAAATAGCAGTTTGTTCTGGGAAACTGGGTCGAGCATTATTTGGTATATTTGTTGCTATGTTTGTTTATTTTTTGTTGTTTTTGTAAATACCGTCATGTGGGCATTCCTTTTTGTTTCTTTAAGTTTATATTTGGTTTGTTTTGTAACCTTTGTTTTCAGAGGGCTCTAGTTTAGTTTTCTTGATGTTCCTTGTCTGTGGATTCATGGAGCTGCTCTGTTCATGTTTAGCTAGGCTGTGTCTCCTCATGTGTACTGTGTAAGTACTGTTCTGAGTCTTCCCAGTGTCAGTCCTCTTGTTTAGTTCGTTGGTTAAAACTCCCCTTGTCTGTGTAGCCACATGAGGGCTTAGCCGTTAGCAGGGTTAGCCGCTAGTAGGCCTGGATGGCTAGTAGGGTTAGCCTCTAGTAGGGTTAGCCTCCAGTAGGCTAGCCTCTAGTGGGATTGACTGCTAGTGGTTCTGGTCACTAGTAGGTTAGCCGCTAATTTGGTATAGCCCCATGTGTGCCCTGCCTTTTGTGTTCTGTTCCCAGACTATTAGTTCAGTACTAACCTGGTTAGCTACTAACCCCATAGATACTAACCCGGTTAGGTCAGCATCCAGTGTCCCAGTATTCCATGTAGCTACTAACCACTAATCCAGTCCAGTCTCTGTTCCCCTAGTTCTGTCTCTCCAGTCTCTAGTTCCCCTATGTGTCTTTAGTTAGCTCCAGCTCCATGTTTCCTCATCCCCAGTTCTGTCAGCTCCTGGTTCCCTGTGTTACGATCCTTTCCTGTTCCTGTGTTTTTCATGAGCCCTAGTTTTAGTTTACCCTTGTTGTTTTGGTTCCTTTGTTTGTTTCTGTTTTTGGGTTTGTTTAAATAAAGACTGTTTGCACACCCCTCTGCCTTCATGCCTACCCTTCATGCCCACGGCAACCACACCATCAGCCGGGCTAGCCACAACCACCGGCTAGACCCATGACCGAATAATCTACGGAAACTAAAACTCTCTTTAGTTAATATAAATCCCGGCGTCGAACACCAGGGAATTTTCCATGCTTGTATGCATCAGTGGAATGGAACCTTTGAAGCACAAAACGCTGCGCTTACTCACTCTTCTAGCTGCACAATTGCAGGGTCCCATCTGGGGTGCCAAAGAACTGTGGTGGAACTTAATAACTCTGGAGACTTTTAATTATATCACAACAAGAGTAGAGGTTTATTTTATAGTGCTGGCCATTTGTTATCAATGTTGTTCTGTAAAGGTAACATACAGGGGCAGGTCATGATTAACGTCATGTTAGTTTTTGACAAACACATTGGTAAATCATCAGCACAAAAGAATAACTTGCATCGGCATACACTCATGGGCCTGCTCAGGCAAACACTGCACAATGGCAACAACCTGCTCAAGGAAGGGGACAAAGAAGGTGTGAAGCTGTTCTAACACACACCAAAAATGTCTTGTGGAGTCCATGTGTCAGTGGTTCAGAGATGATTAGCATCACAAGTCGGATCTGCATAGTATTAAATGGTTTTAATGTTATGGCTGATCAGGATAAATATGAAACAAAGTGTGTGCCTTTGCATCTGTCATGTTTCTCTTTTTATCACATCATTACTGTGAATGTAGAGGTAAAGTCATGGCCTAAGCAACTAAGGAAGTAACACTTACAGTGCAGGCAGCATCAGACCAAACCACGAAACAAAGTGCTACATTGTTTTCTCCTTTGTTATGCAGAATTGCAAAATTAGTAGAAGTGGGTATGTGTAAAATTTAAATATTACAGTAATATTGTTTCCACACTTTATTAAAATGTAGCTTGCCCACTGTTATACTGACACAACAGCCAGTTTTACCAAAGAGTGTACCATCGTGTATGATGTGTGGCCTGGGCTGATGCTGACCGTGCTATCGGTTTCATTTTCTTAGTTGCAGTGGGTTTACCTCTTCACGCACATAGGCTGATGTAATAAAAGAGAAAAATACAAATACAAAAGTCTTCGCAATCAGCTTTTTAACAAATTTGGCATAATTCATATTCATTGTGAATTATGGAAAAAAAACTGATGTAATACATTTACAGGCATACATAAGACAAAAAGTGCCTCAGAAAACCATGTGCTATCGTGCGAGTGCTCACACCAAATAATTTCAGAAGCATAACCACACACAATTCTTTTCTCACACCTTACTTCATTTGCAATCTGCTTGCTGAACACGAGGGTCAGGTCAAGAACGGTAATAAAATGTTTTTCTTTCTTTTAAAAAAAAAAATATTACTACTAAATTAAATCATTACTTTTAAATCTACATTTCACATACATTTAAAGATGATTTTTTAAATATAACTTTCATTTTGTGTATTTTTCTGACAGCCCATCGGTGCTAGGAAATATATAGTGTATATATGTTAGAGTTTATAATTCCATTTTATGTTCCTCATATATACTAGAACATGAGGAGCATAAAAGGGAATTACAAACTCTAAAAAAAAAAAAAAAACAGCACACATTGGAGGACCCAAAACTAGTTTCAGAAAAATGTCTGTATTAAATCCAGACAAATTTTGTCACATATATATATTACATACATACCTGTATATTTTGGAATTTATATTTTAAATGATACAATTCAAAGAAAAAATAACTTTCAGTCTTATAAAATGTTGAAAGGTTAGAACTTTAACGTAGAAGATAGATAGATACTAATGACTATGTCCAGTCTGTCCACAACCATTGCAGACTCTGTTCTAAACACTTCTGAAGGACAGGATTTTCTATAGATGGTACTTTTGGGCATTTTTTTTTTTCATGTAGATAGGTGTGGCTGCACCATAATAGAGTCAGGTAGATAACTTTATTAATAAATGAGAGCTCTGGAGGCGATACTGGAATAAAAAAGTCTTACGTGGTATCTGTGTAGCTGGCACTATGGAAGGCCATTTGGTGATGCTCTCATGGTGGAATGTGGAAGGCCAGCAGGGACATTAAACATAGCTTATTACATGATGTATAAAATGTTTCATACAGCCGGATGAACCGCCTTGCATCTTCAGGTCCTTGGTTAGATTCCCCCCTTTGGTCTGTGTGCATTGAGTTTGCATGTTCACCCCATATTTGGTGGATTTCCACCCACAACATTCCCAAAATTGCCTGTAGTGTGTGACTGTTGACCAGAGGTCATACCTCAGTTGTACAAAAGGGGAATAAATGCAATGATCACCATTGGCCTTCATGGACACTAGAGGGGCTACAGTCCACTTAGTGCATAATCTATTCAAATATAAAATGTTTGCTAAGTCTATGCACAAATAATACTGCTGCAAAATAATTTTTATTTTTCACCTGTTTTTTTTTCCTGCTTATGTGATAGCACTGCATTTATCGTTTAGACTCAGACACAATTAAATTTATAAACTACTAGAAATTAGAAAGATTACTTCTTCCATAAATGCTACTTGAACATTTCCTTTGAGACACACATCATTTTCAGAAAGAAGCCACAAGTTAAGGTGTTTTTGTTTTTCTAATTATTTAATTTTATATAGAACCTTTATCACTGATGTCCCTCAAACTGGAGTCTCCACTTTGTTTGATCCATTTCCTCATGATCTCAGGTGAGTTACATATTTACATCATCAGAGCTATACAGAATACAGAGACATTACTGTATACGTACACACATTTTATATATATATATATATATATATATATATATATATATATATATATATGTATGTGTGTGTGTGTGTGTTTACGTACGTACGTATGCATGTATGTATGAGGTCAGTGTTTTTATTTAAGCCCTAAGAGCACCAGACTGTTGTTTAGTGTCACTTTCAGTCTTGAATTTTCTTTTTATTTGGTTTTCACTCTTGAACTAATGTGAACTAATATAATTTAATAAAGCAAAATTTATCCATCATTTAATGAACAAGTTTTTTGTTTGAGTTCCTTCTCCGGTTTTGTTTCTAATTAATAGTCTTAATGTCTGTACACCGTGTCTACAGTCCCTTCTCTGATATAAACAAACCTTCAGTTTGATTGACATGCGTTACCAGCCAATGTGATTGGTTGGTTCAATTTATGCACAGCACCCCGTGCAATCAGTATATTGTACAGCAAGTCCTGACTTACAAACATTTTGAGTTACGAATTTCTGCACTGAATTTCAGACACTGCAGAGCACCACGTACCAATAAACCATGTGTAAAAAAATAATAAAAAATCAATTAAAAAACAGACATTTTCAATGTTTTTCCTCCACATTATAAGCCCTAAATTCAGAGCACACACCTATATCTGCACACAGCTTTCTTGAAGTGTTAAGAAATCGTGTTTCAGCAGAGGCAAATGAAGCTGTAAGCTAAGGGACACAGGATAATGACTTCTAATCACTTGTTTCATGTTTCAGGAGCTCTTGGGAATAAATGGAGTGTGACATACAGCCAGGAACATCTTTGTGCTTTAAAAGGATCTACAGTATTTATGAACGCCTCGTACACACACCCAACACATCTTAATGTAACAGTGACATTTTGGTTTATAAACCCAGTTCAGGGTAAACAGGAAACTGATCTGCGTAATGAACCAGGTTACTCAGGCAGAGTGAAGTATTTAGGAGATAAACAGGAACACTTCTCCCTCAGACTGAGTGATGTGAAGAAAACAGATGAAAATAAATACTACATTAGAATCAGAACAAATGAAGAAAAAGAAAGATGGATGGGTTATCCTGGAGTTACTCTCACTGTTACAGGTAAATGAAATCATCTTCATATCTACAGATAACAGTCAAACCATAATCTCTTTTTAGGTACAGTAGAGTTTTGCACCAGATTAATGACGATCTCCAACATTGTCCTACTAGATCACTGTTTTAATTAAACACCTAAAATATATTATTTATTCTGATTACAGACACTAATATGCACACGGATCTGCTGAATTAAACATTCATGTTTATTTCACCGGTGATTTAGAAAAAGCCATGAGATATATGCTGTAATTACAGCCATGTAGCAGTGCAAAAAAATAAATAAATGAATAAAGAAATCCAAAACAAAGCAAACAAGACGATAATTGTATAAAGATAGTAACGGTCAATCATGCTGAGAATGAGTTTTGGTCATAGTCTAGACCACAGGTAAGAACATTCAGTTTATACTTTCAGAAACAAAGTTAGGAAAAGCCAATCAGCACAAAACCTGGCTTTGGAATTTGGCATAAAACTGGAGTATAGGGAGAAAACCCACGATGCACGAGGAAAACACACACACACACACACACACACAAATATTCTTCACTAGCGTTAATACCCATCATTGACTGTTACAGAGATTTAGAAAGAGTTAAAAGGTTAAAGCTAAAAAGAATCTGATCAGCTTTGATGTTATTAGTGATATTATTATTTCAGGTTGAAGTCCATGTACATGTCTTCCTGCATGGCAGAACTCTCTAACGTCTTAACTTGAAGATTGACTATCTTTACACTAAATTGTATTTCTTTTGTCATTAGCTCCCTGTTTAAAGTAGATAATTTAATCTGGCATATAACTGTTCATAACATCGCTTTTACTCAACATTTTGATCTGGTCAGCCATATTTGCATATTTTACACGCCCTCACCATGAACTGCCGTAGATATGTTTGCTCCAACGACGTAGTGCTATCATTTAGCATCATATTACTGCTTTTTATTAGAACCACAGTTCAGGAAAATATGGGACAAACCGGTTTTAAACTTCTCTTAGGAAGAATAAACGTACAATGATCTGCCTATTAATCTTTGAAGATTCTGCTTTTAAAAGTTACATACCTTTCATGTGTTTCTTGAGGATTTGTTTCAGTCAGTTTCACATACGCTATGTATTTACTGTAAACAGTAGCATCGATTGGCTCTGTTGCTGTTGCTTCATCCAAATAAGCAATGGATGCTGTGAGGTAATCTAGTGCAAAACTGCTCATAATGCCCCTTCAACTGTACCTAAAATTGTGATTGAATGTATGGTCTAGATTTACAGTAACTTAAGGCAAATGCAGAAGGACTGGCAAAATTTCATTAAATTCTGTCGAGCCAGTTTTGCATGATGCTAAAAAACAAAAATTGTCTGGACAGACAAAGAGATCCACACAGACAGACATAGGGACAGACATACAAACATCCAGGCTTACAGACATACAGACAAAAAAAATTCTGAGACTGGTTATGTATTCTGAGACTCCAATGTATGAAACAAATATATCAAAAGTGAATTCTGACCAATGTACAGACAAAACCACTTTTATTTATAGAGATATAAAACCTTAAAGGTTGGTAGATTACTCACTGAAGCAGATGTATTGTGTCTCTCTGTGTTTAAGATCTTCAGCTGATCGCTCCTGCAGAAGTGACAGAGGGACAATCAGCCGTTCTGACCTGTAAAACCACCTGCAGTCTGACTGATCCAACATTCATCTGGTACAAAAACAGCCGTGATTTAACCACAAACACCATCAAGAGCAATGAAGTCCACCTGCAGCCGGTCAGCAGTGAGGATGCAGGCAGTTATAGCTGTGCTGTAAGAGGATATGAACATCTCCCCTCTCCTGCTCGAACCCTCAGAGTCAGATGTGAGATTTATTTACCTTCTTCTTCTTATATAGTGCATAACTCAATCATAAATCAGTGCATTCTACTTGATTACTTATTGATTATGTGCATGAACAGCTTTCCCCGCTTTTATTGTGAAATTGTTTAGATCCTCCAAGGAACGTCTCAGTGTCCATCAATTCCTCTGTCCAGATAGTGGTGGGCAGTTCAGTAACTTTAACCTGCAGCAGTGATGCTAACCCTCCTGCGGAGAACTACACCTGGTTTAAAGGCAGAATTGCATTGCAGCAGGGGAAAACATACACCATGAATGAAATGAGATCAGAGGACAGTGGAATTTATCTCTGCAATTCCAGAAATTATATTGGAGAAAAAATCTCTCCAGGTGTACTGCTTAATGTTTTGTGTAAGTTAGAAATACTTGCACCTTCCTGTGGAACAGTTGATCATAGCATGATTCTAATGTAATTTTTAATATCTTTTGAGTTAGATTCTCCAAGGAATGTCTCAGTGTCCATCAGTCCCTCTGGTGAGATAGTGGAGGGCGGTTCAGTGACTCTTACCTGCAGCAGTGATGCTAACCCACCTGTGGAGAACTACACCTGGTTTAAGGGGAGGAAATCGGTAGGAGAGGAAAAGACCTACACTCTCTCCAAGATTAGCTCGGACGACAGCGGAGAGTACAGTTGCAAGTGCGGTAATGAAGTTGGTCATCAGTATTCCATCAGTGTAACTCTGAATGTTTTATGTAAGTTAGCAGTCAAGATCTTCTTATAGCCAACAACAGATAAAACTATCTTAGATTTACTTTAAAGCATTACCTTACTCTCCATTTTAGATCCTCCAAAGAATGTCTCAGTGTCCATCAGCATTTTGTTTAACATACTAGAAGGAAGTTCAGTGACTCTGGCCTGCAGCAGTGATGCTAACCCACCTGTGGAGATCTACACCTGGTTTAAGGTGAATGAATCCTCAGCTGTAGGATCTGGACAGAGTTACAGAGCTCTACAGAGTGGACAGTACTACTGCCAGGCTCAGAATAAACACGGCTTGGTGCAATCAGGTGCAGCGTCTATCAATTTTAAAGGTGAGCGGTATAATCATTGCTCCATCATACATAATGCAGAGACGGCCGAGAGCGGGGCTTTCCATGAGTGGTGGTAATCATAGTAACAGCCGGGACACTTAACTGTATGCATCACTCTGCATCACGGGTGTTCTAACATTCATTACTTCCACCAAATTCAAGAGTAAGATTGAATTATACGTCACATGTACCTTACATCTCAGTGAATTTTTTGTCTTTGTTTTTTTTTTTTTCTTCTTTCATATGCCAGTTAGGAAGGTGGGGTCAAAGTGCAGCCAGGATACAGCACCATTGAGCAGACAGGGTTACAGGCCTTTCTCAAAGGCTCAAAATATAGCTGGGGCTTGAACCACCAAACTTCCTGTCAGTTACCCATAACCTGAACTATTTGGGTCACCACTGCTTATAAATTTTATTCATTCATTCTAAGGTGATCATTTTTACTCTAATTTGAGCAAACAACCTTCTAACACAAGGCTGAATCCCAAATTTAACCCATGCACTACTTTGTGTGGAACAAGGGATTTGGGATTCAACCGTGGAACCCGTAAATGTAGCTTATTTTCGAAAGCACAATAAGTGGGAATTTAAAGTAAATCTTTTGGCTAAAAAGTACTGACTTAAAACTACTTTCATCCCTATTAATTACACTAACTGTCAGTCTCTAAATCATCTCGTCTTTGGCCATGTACAGGAGCATGATGCTCTATAACTTGTGCTACATAAATTGCCGCACACTGTGTGCCAATTCAAGGAGGCTCAAACAGAGGTGTGCCCAGGTGTCATGTGTGCCCAGGTGCCAGAGACCCACCATCTCTGTTTGCCTCCACAGTGTTGTCGCCTGCCAATGGCGGTTGTGGATGGCTGCCGTTATGCCTGCCTGGAAAGCATGCTATTGTATTGAACATTAGCATGACTGTGATATCTTCAGTAGTCTGGCTGTGCCATCGCTCCTTTAACCACATTACAAGTGAGCAGCATTATCTCTTGTGTGATATTGCTAAACCATGCATGTGTGTGCTATTACCAGGTGGTTCTGTGATTGTATACGTGTCTGTTGGAATTGGAACCTTTGGGTTTGCTGCTCTCCTCACCGCACTCTTCTGGCCGAGGTGAGAATACTAGTGCTGATACATGCTAATAAATCACTAGTTGTTATGAAGTTACTCTAAGTATTTAACATTTTGTGAGCAGATGCAAGAGACAGAAGAGAAAGGCAGATGAAGGTTTCTCTCAGGTGAGTTATTACAGAAATGTCCAACAGGAGTGTGCTTTGTTCATAAGAAACATTTACAGCACCCCTTCTCTCTGTAGATGGTTGGGCTGAATGGTAAAGATGACACATACGCAACTCTCGACCCCACAGGCCAGGCTTCTGATGATGTGTATCAGACACCTGTGGTAAATATACTAAAATACAGTTAACATGTATTGCGTTAGATGATGATTGTCGAACTAAACAAAAATGCATTTTATTGTTGTAAATTTATATTCTATTGAATTCAAATACATGTTGTATTATTCAAATTTATGTTTTTTTTTTCTTATTTTTTATTTTTAGTTGGAAGCAAGAAAACAGTGGTTAAATTTAAATAAGAACTTTCTTTTGTCACAGATTTCTCAACCCAGCCCTCCTGACACATTCACATCACCTGAGTATGAAAACATAGCAGTAAGTTTTAGCTTTTAAACCCACGCCACCATTAGAGTAGAGTATTGTAATAATATTACTGTTATTTGTACAAAGTAACTATATGTAGGTAATAATCACTAAAATTAATGAAAGTAAATGAGAATATCAGTGATAATGACTGATGTAGATGTTGGTTAACATTTTTCATAACTTTTTTCCTTGACAAAAAAAATCGAGCAGTGCTTTGCATTATTATTTTTTATTATTATATTATATTATAATTTTTGTGCAATTGGAGAAGACCAGATTCCTGGGTGATGCACACAGCTCCACTTCAATATCGGTCCTTATGTGAATATGAGCTTCACCAATAAGACACCAAACTCCAAAATGAAAATTGTGGTGCATCTCTAGTAGAAGAGTTGATCTTTAATGCTTGCTTCAAGGCTACAACTAACCATGCTAATGGTACCAACAGCACTAGTGATGCTAACAGCACTGCTCAAGTGAGTTCAGAAAATGCTGCAATTATTATTTCAGATTAAGACGTAAGGAAAGCATTCAGGAATTTGAATCACATGTTGGATCCTTAAATCTAGAGGTCACCAAAATATTGAACTTCTCCCTCGCGCATTTGGTAATCTGGCCCAAAGAAAACCTGATCTTTCTGCCTCAACAACTACCGCACTTAGAAAGGCTGGTCAGACGTTTTGTTATCTCATGACACAACTCTGCAACCATTACACATATAACATACAAATACTGTAGATCAACCAATGATGTGCATCACAGACCTGTTGCACACTGCCCTAAGCCATCTGGACAACAAGGTGGAAAATTCTATTTTTTTGTTGACACGACTATCCCTTCCATACTCACCAACAAGCTAGAGAACCTAGGACTTCCCTCGGTCAGTGGATTGACAATTTCCTGAATGTCACACCACAAGCATTACAGATGGTCAGATGTCTCTCAACCCAACTCACTGGAGCACTGGAGTCTCACAGGGTTGTGTCCTGAGCACCCTGATGTGCTCACTGTACACTTATGGCTGCATGGCCACTTCCAGCTTTACCTCCGTCATCAATTTTGCTGACAACACTATTGTGGTGGGCCCAATCGCTGACAATAATAAGAATGCCTACCTGAAATCCAGGAGAACAACCTCCTTCTGAGTGTCAGCAAGACAACATTTATTTTTGAAAATGCAGAATTGAATATGAAAACGAGAGTGCATGAGGTTGTGTGCCAGTTACAGGGCTATTACACTCCTCAGCCACCCCGCACCTGGTAAATGCTATACCAAGGTCCTGATAAGGATGTCCCCTTGCTGAATTTTATACAAGGTGTACCAGGCACAGCCAGATAGGAGGAAGCCCTGAGGACAACCCAGGACATGGTAAGGGGAAAATATCTCTTAGCTAGTCTGGGAAGTTAAGACAGGCAGGCAGACAGACAGACAGATAAGAATCCTGTAGCAATGGGGACAGTAACACAAAGGCAGATTTGTAGATGTGATTGCACAGTATAGGGTTTACAAACCAAAGTTACTAGTGCAGTGCTGAACTAAAGGACTATATATAAAAGCATAAAAGTCACTAGTGATATTAAAAACAGGAGTACATGAATGAGGTAGTCTGTGAACCAGTTCACCAGATTTGAGTCCATCTGAATGTCAGTCAGCTTTCCCACTATTAATCCATATTTTAATGTGTTTTAGGATTCTCTGCCTTGGGGGTTTCCCACTGGAATGTGACTTTGTATGCTGGTTTTCATTTGTTAGAGCTGCTATGGTTATTTTGCTGTGTACAGCTTACATCCAGTTCCTACTGACTGAAACACTGGTCCACACTGAAACATTTTGCAGTGTTTCATTTAATTTTAATGTTTCAAACATTTGTCCTTCGTGTCTGAACAAATCTGGTACCTAAACGGTTTTCTCTGATCATGCAGGACAATGTGACTTTTTCTGCTGCTTCATTTTCAAAAGTTCCCTCCTATAACTTGAACACACATTTCTGATGTTACGGTGTGTGTGCTTTTTCTTTCAGACTTTGAGAGCCACAATGAATAAAATGGATGCTGAAACCTTTAAGGGAAAAAAATCTAAATAATTACTTCACACCAGCATCAGCAGCAACTTGCAGCCATGTAAAGCAGCCTTGAGCATTTTATAGTGTGTGAACTATTTTATTCTACTGGTTAGGACTATTTCAGCCAGCCGTTGACACTTGACTTAGGACCAGAAGCAGAATTTTTAGCAACTATTGTTTATTCAGAAGTAAATAAAAGTGTGTGTGTGTATGTGTGTTCATGTACATGTTTCATGTTTCATTTTGTCTCATTCTAAATAAACATGCTGGTTATAAATCTGGCGTTGTAGATTTTTTTTTTTAAGTATACTCTGCTTCATGTGAGCGTTTACATGAAGGTTATTACAGATCAGTGTAAAACGTTTGCTGCTGCCAGATCTCACAAACTGTCCATTCTCAATTTTAATTATTGATGGCAGAATGAGGCTTTCCCCACACCCGTTTAGATAAAAAAGTTGTTACTTTCATCGCAGCGTTTAATAGTGTCATCTGGTGTTCAAAAGGATCAAGTGCATCCGTTACTGTACTGCACTACTGAAATATCATACTGTGGTAAAAGGACTGTTACCTCACACAATTTACTGATCAAATTTATTGATTTAAATACAACAATGTAAATTATTCTTCTAAAGAAATGAACAACATTTAACTGCCAACAAACATGTAAGGTTAGAAAGTGCAACATTTCTTTAAGGCAAAATATACATAAACTTTGTGAGATCTGCTGCAGTGCTCAAGAAATAACCCTATGAGGGTTCAAGTAATTGATGATGGAGTTGACTTTTTGTTGTGGCTGGATGTTTTATGGTTCAGGGAGTCTCTTATGTGCATCTTATGCTGTCATACCAGATCCCTGATTGGGCGTAACACATTTCATCTCACTCTCCCTCTCGCTCAAGCTTCATATTACTCCTGAGAAATCAGTGAACTAGACCACTCCTTCTCATAGCCATCTTCTCTCCACTACACACTGAGACTACATATGACCTACACATTAAAAACAGGACTGGAATGTGAGATCAGTTTAGAAAAGCAGCTGCTCTTGAGTACACCATGTGGCAGAGAAGCAGCACTGCACGTCAGGACAATTTAACACAGACACTTATAGAAAACACTCACTCACTCATCATCTATACTGCTTTATCCTGTATTCAGGGTCACGGGGGCCTGGAGCCTATTCATCCATAGGGCATGAGGCGGGGGACACTCTGGACAAGCTGCCAATCCATCACAGGGCACACACACACACACTCAATTTGGGAATGCCAATTAGCCTAATCTGCAGGTCTTTGGACTGCGGGAGGAAACGCCATGCACGGGAATCGAGCCTGGTCGGGAATCAAACCCGGACCCTTGAGGTGCAAGTCGACAGTGCTTTATAGAAAACAATAAAGAGAAAAGTTATGCACATAATCTAAATTAATTATGCATTCATAGCCTGCTTTGTGTTATAACTCTTTAACTTAAAATCTGAAACATTTTGTACTATGGTGGTTGGGGTGATGATGACAATGCTGTGTGATTCACTTCCTCAGTAGCTGAGAATGGCTTCATCGCCTGACATGATGTGAAAAACATAGATGCTTTTTTTTCCCCCTGGAGCTTGCACAATAAACTTATTTAGACATGGTTTTAAGTTTCAGTTCATTTAATGTAAGAATTTGTTGTAATTCAGTAGCCTTTGTTTAAAACATTGGTTGATAAAAACACAAGCATGCAATATATTAAAAGAAAATTACTTCATCATACTCAAAAAGTGGCAAAAAATGCTTTCTGTTCCTTTAACTAAATATGCACAGAAGAGGAAACATAACGTAAGCAACACGTCTCAACCACACACACACATTCTCTAAGACTTCTTTACTCTTTGTTTGACCATCACACAGTAAAGCATGGTAAGAACCCATTTCTATTGTATCTATTTTTATAACAACTAAAACAATAGATTCTAAAACATACATTTTTAATTCATTTAAAATTCAAAGAGATAAAACTACAGATTTATGTACTACCTTGCTTAAATTTTAAATAAAAATGTAAGAAAAATGGTACTTTCATACACACACAGGGGGAGGGAGAGAGAGAATTAGCGGTCAGTATTACTCTAGCTAAATGATCATCTTCCTTACAGTAATACACACTACACTGCATTACATTGACAGTAATGGTGGCGTATTGGTTAGCACTATGGCCCCGCTGCTCCACGGTTCTATATTCCCATCTTGGATCTGTGTGAAGTTTGTTAATGTATGTCTATGTGTGCACTGTGATCGACTGGCACCTAGGGTGCAACCCACCCCATACTCGAGGTCTCCCGGGAGAGGCTACAAGCTTCCCATGACCCTGTATCAGATAAGCAGCATAGAAAATGAATGCTTGAATATTGATTTTGTGGAATTTCTTTAAGCAAATGGATGTGGCTGTGGATTCATGTTGAGAATTCATCAGCAATCATAGTGTACAGCTTTGTGAATACACATCATACTATCCAGTGTGGTAGTGTGTACTGATGGCTTTTACACACTAAATTATTACATAGCAAAGTGAACACTGTGCATTGAACAATGCCCCTGACAAACCCTCACCGCTTTGGTGCCCACAAAGTGGTGCAAAACTCCCTCGAAAAAAAAAAAAAAAGACAACGGCAAGGCCTGTATTTACTAAGCATCTCACATTAGGAAATCAATCAATCATTCTTAAAATGATGCCATTTTGGTCGTACTTTAAGGAGTAGAAATCAGGGTTATTTATTAAGATTCTTAAAATAGGAAATCACTCAGTGCCATGCTGAACTTTCAGTGGCCAGGTTGAGAGAGTGGAAGAGCTTTTATACCAAATTTAACTCACCTGCTATCTGGTGACAAGAGACAGTGCAACACTATTGAGTCACATGACAAAAGGGAAGGAAAATAACTAATTGTGCTCAATTTGTACATTTTCACTTTTGTTGCCAGGGCTTCAGCTATTATTGGCTGTAGTTTTAGTTATTTTGAGGGGACAATAAATTTACACTGCTATACAAACTTTACACTGACTACTTTTCATTGTGTCAAAGAGTCATTTATGCAGCGTTGTCCTATGAAATTGTATAAGTAAATATTTGCAGAGATGTGAGGGGTGTACTCACTTTTGTGACATACTGTACATCCACCAAAATGCAGGAGAGCTCTGGAGGGAATCTAACTGGTTAGGAGTAGTGAGAAAATGGAGTTCAGGCAGAGACGCGCAAAGAGGAGTTTTTAGTTACACAGAGATCATAGATGATACATTTAGACAAATATAGACTACCTTTAAAACAGTGACCCAGCGACAGTGTGAGAAATAATAAATTCAACTCTGCTCTTACTGCACCACAGATCGCACGCAAATTCATTTGGAAATCAATGTAAAATCAAGACGCAAATAAAATACTAGATGAAGCTATACAACAAAGGGTCTTTAACCTCTATATAACCTTTTTATTATGATATTTACCTGTTAAAACAGGACAAAAATGACACCAATAAAAGTGCTCAATTCAACTAATGTTATACACCAAAACCCCCTTGGCAGCAATAACCTCAACCAGGTGCTTTCTGTAGCTGTGTATCAGACCTGCACATTGTTAAAGAAACGTTAGCACATTCTTCCTGGCAGAACTGCTTTAGCTTGATCATATTCTTTGGACATCTCATGTGTCTGACTCTCTTCAAATTATTTCATAGCATCTCTATTGGCTTGAGGTTTGGGCTCTGACTCGCCCACTCCAAAAGGTGGATTTAGCTTTTCTGAATCCATTCTGTTGTGGACTTGCTCTGGTGTTTTGGGTCATTGTCCTGTTGCATCACCCAATTTCTAGAGATCTACTTCAGCTGATGTACAGACATTCTCACATTATCCTGAAGAATTTCTTGATATACTTGGGAATTTGCAAGCTGGCCATGTCCTGATGCAGCAAAGCAGTCCCAAATCATGATGTTTTCTCCATTATACTTTATGGTTGGGATGTTGATGTCATGATGATAAGCAGTGCCTTTTTACATCACGTTTTTTTTTTTTCTCCAAATATTTTACTTTTAGTGATCAGTACACAAAACATATTGATAATACCACTGTGGAATGTCAATGTGCTCTTCACAAATTTCAAGTGTAAAACAATATTCTTTTTAGTAAGCAGCAGCTTCTTTTGTGGTGTCCTGACACCCTACTTGTTTGATGTTGGACATACAGTAGACTCATGAAAACAGATGTATTAATGATGCCTTCAAATCTTTGGACCGTGAAACCGGAACTGACAATCGCGGCTGCTTTTATGTGCTGCGGTTGACCAAAGGTTAGTGAGGAATTATGTTGCGGAGCCCCACCCCTCTCTTGTGTGCAGTGGAGCTAGCCATGGTGCTGAAGGTACTCCAAAAAATATTTAACGATTAATCTAACGATTAAGATTCAAGCATTTTGATTGCATATAAAATTATGTAATAATAATAATAAATAAAATATTACCAATAAATCCAATTTGTTTTAAATTCAAATGAGTTTTAACAAAGAGAATTATGTATTATTACATAATAAACCCAATTTACTTATCTAGAGATAAGTTTCATCAAGAACTGTAATTAAATATTTGAACTTAAGGTAGACAGATAAAACAGGTAAACCTGCTAACAGCACTGCATACATTACAATAACATTCAGAGCTATAAAGCTCAGTGGTGTCTTTGCACTTACACACTTTTTTTTATTGTGAGATCATAGTATAGAATAATTCCACAGCAAATATTAAATAACTCAAATCACCAACAACTACATTCAACTTTCAAACATTGAAGTTAACTTAAACAGTACAAAGCACAGACATTTAGAACTAGTCAACTGACTTGCACTGAAAAAAGGAAATTTCTGTTGATGGCAAAAGCATCTTCATTTTCAATACTTGGACTTTTGGTGACAGATTGGCATTCATACAGTGGCCCAGAACGGCAAAACATCTTTCCTGTACGTGTTTTTTTTTCCCCCGTTGGAAATGTATGATTTTTCACATTTGGGCAGAACTACCGTTTCCTGTTTATGCTTTTTCCCCCCATGTCAGAACTCTCTTTCTCCCATATTCTGCAAGCTAAAAGCTAATGCGCAAAAGGACAGTGGGACTGAGGTCAAAATGCAGCTGAACACAGAACCATGCTGGATATCATCTCCAGGACTTATCATGATGGAATATACAGTGGATTATATAATATACATCATATATTATATAATTTTCACTAAATTTACAACTGGACACACTTACCAGGTAATGGTTAATATATAGGATTAATCAGATGTTACTGTTTTAGGCACTAATGATAACTTTGTAGCAGTGCTAATGCTATTGGAGAGTTTGCAGAGTGTAAATGTCAGTGATATAAAGGAATAGCGTCTCATTTAGACCATTAAACACTGATTTAAACCATCAGCTCCATGGCGTCTCTGTAATACAATTATCATGCATTTTTATCCATAATTCCATAATAGAAATGCATACACGTGAAAAAACCTACCGTTACACTGGAAAAACATACAAATAAACAAAAAATATAATGGCATGTTTTGTTACCCAGTATAATGGTATTATTTTCCCATGTAATGGTACTATGGTTACAAATATTCTAATTTTTCGAGATGCACTATAAGTAAATCTATGCAGAGGTGTTTGTTTTACAGTTGAAGAAGTCCTTTGCTGTAAAATGTTTAAGAACCTCTGCTTTAACTGCTGAACATATGGTTTATTAATTTATTCATAAATATTATGGAATATGTTGTTCGAACTGAAACAGAGCTGTCACTAATATCATCTCCAAGGCAGCATGCTCCAGTTAGCAGTGAAACATTAATGATGTTAAAATCACATACTGTATATAAGCATGTAGCCTCACACAAGGTGCAGTAATGTATACTGTATAAGCCTGTAAAATGTCATTTGCAGCAATGCTTTACATGCACTTTAACTGTTTTGCTGAAGAATAAGCAAACTGTAAATAAATACTTAACTATAAATTAAACACTTTATTTACAGTTTGACTGACACGTGCACACAGGCAGGCACAATTTCATACATTTTATAGAATGCAAGCTTTTAAGTAGCGCTGTGTACAATTATTGAGTTTTGCCATTAAGTATTGCTGCACAATTTAGCCCTGTCTACCCCATTCATTAAAACACAAACATCATGTCCATTAAAAAATCAGACGTGTGTCCCCCTGTCCCCTGATTAAGATGTGCTCAGTGGTGTTCCTGAAAATAGAGGTGAATACTTCTGAGCACTCACCTTCTGCTCAGGATGTAAAGCTGATGTAGAAGTCAGCTGATTCACAGGCAGTTGATGATTTACATACAGATCACTGTGAGAAAGAAAACATACAAACATGCATATGAGTAGTGTTGGGAACTTTTTCCTTTGTTGAATCAGAGACCAGAAGACGTTAGGATATCTTTCAAGCAGAAGTTACTCTTTATTGAGAACTATGTGCGTCGCTGTAGTCTTCCAAGTCTGAGCTGTAGTCATTCAAGTCTCACTAAAACTCAGCTCTGGAGAGTTTATACTTTACAAGGGGGAGAGATACAAAGAGATGGAGACAATCTAAACGAAGCATAGTGTTGTACAGGAATCAGCCTGGTACCGGACGTTCCCCAGCCCTGATCTCATCAGCATAACACTGCCTTTCAAATGCATAGGTGCTAATCTAATTAGACTGATAGTATCAACCAGACCTTCACATTAACATAGAGAAAAAGGCACAGCCTGGCCTTAAGAATAGCATCTACATTTATCTTGGGACCCTACCCAGCGGTCAGGAAGTACATGAAGACAAAAGGTTAATGTCTCAGACACCTGAGCTACCAGACTTGATCTTCTTAGAAATGTGATCATGTTTCCGTCAAAATGTAAAACCCAATGTACACGACTCTTTCAGTTTATATATTGTACTACTATGTTGGAACCTAGATTTAACATTTTATAAATGTGTAATCCTACAGTAGTACAAACACATATTTAATGATTTTATAATAGAATAGATAGAACCTGAACAAAAGCCCCTTTTCTTGACTGTTACATACATTGTGTGAGCACATTGCTAACTATTCAGAAGATCTCTAGCTATGATAAAACCACTACATTATACAGCAGTATACATTATATGTCACTACAATAACACTGATGAGCTCCAATAAATTACATACAACAATTCAATAACAATCTGTAACATTACACATAACAGGAGCAGATAAGAATTAGCTCAGGGATAATTAGCACTAGCTGATAGGCAACAGTTAATAGTCTGTTAT
This sequence comes from Clarias batrachus, assembly GCA_003987875.1. NCBI lineage: Eukaryota > Metazoa > Chordata > Actinopteri > Siluriformes > Clariidae > Clarias > Clarias batrachus. Next base: position 898,985 of record QMIH01000069.1, read on the forward strand.
CTTAGCTCTTTCAGTAAGCTAGCGCTTAGCATAATGATATTAACTTGTTATATATATTCATATTTGGACAGGCATTTTACACAAACAATGGAGATAATTGTTTACATCATGTATATGTGTTCCAAATATACTATTATATTAATATACATTAATGAACAAGCTAGTTTCCCTATGCTAAGCGCTAGCGGTTAGCATTGTGATATTAGCTTGTTTATAACTCCATATGTGGATGTATATTACAGAGACACCATGGAGCTGATGGTTTACATCAGTGTTTAATGCTCTAAATGAGACTTTTATTCCTTTATATCACTGACATTTACACTCGGCAAACACTCTTAATAGCATTAGCACTGCTACAAAGTTAGCATTAGTGCCTAAAACAGTAACATCCGATTAATTTTATACATTAAACATTACCTGGTAAGTGTGTCCAGTTGTAAATTTAGTAAGAATTATAATGTTATCACGCTATAATTCACTGTATATTCATCATGATAAGTCCTGGAGCTGAATCCGGTACGGTTCTGTGTTCCGTTGTGTTTTGACCTCACTCCCATAATCCTTTGCGCATTAGCGTTAGCTCGCAAAATACATGAAAAGGAGAGTTCTCTCAGGGGGAAAAGTAGCTGCGCGCAAACGGGAAAAACATACACATACCGGAAAGATGATTTGCCCTTCTGGGCCACCGTATTATTCTCTTGTTCTACCAGGATTTTCTGAAACGCTTCGAATGTGCACCGGAGTTCATTTCAGGTTAAATGCATAAATGAGTCCAAGAAGCATCACATCCATGTGTGAAGGTTTTGCAGAAGTCCAACACCTCAAGTATCACACAGAGATTAATCCCAACCACACGAATGACATATAGATGCCTGTTTTCGTCCGGACAGCAACAGTTATATTCATATATTTTAAAGCCATTTAACAAACACACACACTTGGTCCTTGTTGACTATTAATTTTGACACAGCTACTAGGCATTTAGGTTAAAAAAAGGGATATAAATACATATATAAATAAATACTATGTTTTAATTAGTAATACATCTAATATTGGCCAATGAGAAAAATGCTAAGTGGCTAAAGTTAGCTTGTATTTATTAGGGCCATGTGCAAGCTAGCTAGCTAGTGGACTAAACAAATAAAATGTACAGTCATTGCGTTGATATTAGTGTAATACGATATCAACAACCATAAAATGTATATTTACATATGCAGAAACCAACAGATTATGAAGGATGACTACAGAATTTACCTTAAAAGGAGGTCACAACCCGGCTTGCTCCAGTAAATAAATATCAATGACAGTGTTGCTTCACCTGCTGCTGCTATCGCCCTCTACCGACTGGAGTGTGGAACAGCTTCATTTCCGGAAACGATTCCATTTGCAAGATTTGTATGTAAATCTTAAAAATTGTTTAGTCTCATACAATTTAACTAATTGGATCTTGTCCTGCAGACATTTAGACCAAATTCATACTTTTTAACTGATTAAATTAAAACGTTTTCATAATAAAAAAATACTATTTGAATAAAATAAAATTGATGCAAATACTTAATAATAAACTATGCCATGATTCATATTTCTTTGAGTGTGTGCATTTTTTGTGCAGTTTTGTAGGAGAGCAACAGTAGTACCCACAGGTCTGCTTTCTCAATATTCTACCATTACTACAGCCGTCATTTATATTTCCTGGCGACTTTCATTTTTGTCAACTACATTTCTTAAAGAAAATGATTTTTTAAATTCTGATACAGTTTCCCTAACTTGGTACTACAAAATAAAATCTGAAGAAATTTGTTATTCATAAAGAATTCAGGTTTGGCTCTCTGAAATTGCAAGTCAATGCACCCACTTGAGTTGGTAAGATTATTCTGGTCTTTTGCCACTGCCTGCTTGCTGCGGAGCACAAAGGGCATGGAATCTTCAGGGAAAGCTGAAGGGACCATCCATAACATGAATAACTAAATGAAAACTTGGCCCTGGAGCTTTTTTGGAACTGTTTCTTGAGCTTGAGCTTTGTGAGAACACTCCTTTCCTTCTGCATCAAACAACGTTTCCTCAGTAATGTTTTTGTGCATTGCATTAAAATACTCTTCCTACCAGATGAGGTGCCTCTTATGTTTACTGTACAATGGAATATTGGCACTCAAATATTCAATCTAATAAAGCACATTGAGGAAAGTAAATTAGGATGGACTTAGTGGAGCCAAAACATCTATAATATTAAATGCTAGTTTGTTAGTTAGTTATTATCATAATGGCTGTTCTGGTTCATGCCTAATACAATGGCCAGGCTAACCTGTGCTAGCTAACATTGTTGATTAGCGTATGTGCATATTTGTAACTACCATTACACTTTATTATGCTATACTATTAAGATGACTTAATATTAATAAAAAATAATAAAATTACTTTTAATAATTAAATACATCAAATGACAGATATTTTAGAGCTTTTTTCCCCAAAAAATAATAGTCTGGAAGCTGTAATTAATTTCTATTGGTGTCAATTTATTCATACTTGTACCTTTGAAAAAGTTTCACTTTTACTTTTTTTGTTTTATATAAGATGGGACAGACACACTTAATCAAAGTGCCATCATGTTTCCAATTGTTCTCTAATTTTCTTGAAAATTTGTTAAAAAGTTTAACAGCTTGTACGACTTATGTGTTTTGTGAATTTTTTCCTTTCTTTATGAGATAGTCTTCACAATGAAGTTTCTCAAAATGATGTCTCTACTTTGTCTGACCTTTCTTCTTACAATGTCAGGTGAGTTATACATTTAAATTCGCAGAGCTAAACAAACCAAATACATTAAATGTTTAACCAGCAACATGCAACTTTCAGCCATACCATTAAAACCATTAACAATAAAACCACCACTGGTGCCAGTAGGGCATGACTCTGTTGGTATGATTTGGTGTCCAAGACACTGGCAGTGGAACCTTTGGGTGCTGCCATTTGTGGGTCATGGCCTCCATGGATCAGACTGTTTCAATGCACTCTACCCATGCTTAATCGGATTGGGATCTGGGAAGTTGTAAAGCCTGGGTCGGTGGCCTTGGGCTCGTTGCCTGCTGGGTGCACAAAGGGATGTGGTGCAGTGGGTTTTCTGGTGTCTTTCTATCATGGACAGCATTTAGGCTTATGCCAATTTTTGCTGCATTGGCTCTTCTGTGGGATCAGACCAGATGGGATGACCTTTGCTCCCTGTGGGCATGGGTGAGCCTTGGGTGCCCATGATTCTGTCATATAGTGTTGTTGTGTTAATGTTATTGCTGATCATGGTCATGTGCACTTTATACATTTACCAATTTAATCTTACTTTACCCTAAACCTTTTACTTAATATTTAATTTAATTTTATAATCTTATCATATTAAACATTTATCTCACTTTCTTAAACATAAATACCAACACATACACACATTTCTTTTTTTTTTTTTAGATTTAAAGATCTGCGGTTCATGTACCTTGCAGATCTAAAATTAGTTTTGTCGAAATAAATATTTATAAACATTTATACAATTTTTAAATTACAATTACACAGTCAGTGGCAGTGGGTGGTGATATCACATGAAAAGAAAGCAAAAATTAATACAACAACACGGGCACCAAAATGAATCCCATTCACAAAGTATACAAAATATGTCATAGTTACAAAGTTATAAATCTGAACAGATGAAAAACTGCTCTTAAGTAATAGTGTATAATATCAGTGCAAGTTGAGAACATACCCAATGTCCAAATCCTGCACACAGTTTTCTTCCCTTGGTAAAGAACTGTGTTTAGTTCTCCAACCTGGACCTCCAGAGGAAAGAAGTGAAGCTGACCTCTAATAACCTCTTTCATGTGTCATGTTTCAGGAGCTCTTGGTGATGAATGGAGTCTGACATACAGCCAGAACAATCTCTGTGCTTTAAGCGGATCTACAGTGTTTATGAACGGCTCGTACACACACCCCACACGTCTTACAGTAATGAGGACATTTTGGTTAATAAACCCAGTTAAGGGTAAAGAGCCGACTGATCTGAGAACTGTATCAGGTTACTCAGGCAGAGTGGAGTATTTAGGAGATAAACAGAAACACTTCTCCCTCAGACTGAGTGACGTGAAGAAAACAGATGAAAACAAATATTACTTCAGAATCAGAACAAATGAAGACACTCAAAATTGGTGGGGTTATCTTGGAGTTACTCTGACTGTTACAGGTAAATACAATCATTATTTTCTACATATATCACTCTGGCCATAATCTCTCTTTAGATACAGGAGCCAAAGTTAAACATTAATTGCAGGGTATTTGAATGCAAAAGCAAGCAAAACATTAATAATTAAACAAATACCTAAAAGATGCACACCAGCCAGATGTTAAGAAAATTATTCTATAATTAAAGAACAGCTTCATCATGCCAGGATTGAAGTTATGTTACACACATATTCTAAACAAAAGACAAAAAATAACAACAAACCTTTAATCGAGTGTGCAACAAAGTGTAAGCTGACACAGGTCAGTAATTAGTGACGCATGTGATAGGTTCAGGTGACATGCAGGGGCTGATGGGTAATGTAGTGCCATGCTCGGTACATGAAATAAATATATAATTAATATAATAAGAAAAATAAATAAAAAGAAAACAATTGTGTATAATTTGTATAAACAGATCCGTATGTAATCCGGCTTTACCCTTTAAAGAGAAAAAAAAATGTATAGGTACATATTTCAACATTAATTATCCTGTGTTAAAACTCAAACTGAATTAATGTAGCAGGTACTGCATTACTGTGCTAAAGTCAGTTTTATATTTAATATGATGAGCATAATTAGGAGTTAAACATAGCATTAATAAAAAAGTGATATAATGTAATGAAAACTTCTGACCACAGTATGATGTAAAGTTGAAAGCACATACATCTTAGCATATTCTATATATATATAT